>JAJAGP010004362.1:0-51430 GCA_025084515.1 Ancistrus triradiatus | reverse complement strand
TGCAGGTCTACAATTTTCTTCCTAGTGTCCTTCGACAGCTCTTTGGTCTTGGCCATGGTTGAGTCTGACTGTTTGAGGCTGTGGACAGTTGCCAGGTGCCATTAATACAGGTAACAAGTGGAGGACAGAAGAGCTTCTTAAAGAAGAATTTACAGGTCTGTGAGAGCCAGAAATCTTGCTTGTTTATGGGTGACCAAATACTTATTTTCCACCATGATTTACAATTAAATTCTTTGAAAATCCTATAATGTGATTTCCTGGATTTTTTTCTCATGTTGTCTCTCATAGTTGAAGTGTAGCTATGATGAAAATTACAGACCTTCCTCATCTTTCTAGGAGAACTTACACAATCATTGGCTGACTAAATATTTTTTTGTCCCTCTGTAAATGGATGACTTATTTGCATTATTTGCTCATAAATGTAAACGGCATTACTAATTTCCCCTAATCCCCATCATGCTGCTTTCAATTTACCTTGGAATTAGGAAGTCGGAACTCAAAATTGCGTCATTAGCGACCTCGGTGTGTTCAAAGTGGGAAACATGAATGCTTCCACGTAAAGCTTGTTTGTTTTGAGTTCTCCAATCATATAAACGTTTTCTAGTCTATAAACTGATTTCTAGTACACAGCTATGAGCAGCCATGTTGAAATGTAGTAATATGCCACACTCCTGGTTGGGGTGACATTTTCTTGGTTCCCATGGGGAAAACTGCCTTTTGTTTTAAAAGAGAAACTGCAGCTTTCATTAGAAAAACCAAAAGAGTCAAAAGATGACCATTAGGTTACTGAGGATAGGGTTAGGTGTAGATGTAGGAGTAGCATTAATGAGCTACAGTAATCATTATGTCAGTGGAAAGTCCCGACCAAGATAGTGAGACAAACGTGTGTGCACGTGTACTATGCCTTGCTATACTTGTGAGGACCAAATGTCCTAATGATGTTAGGAAAACCTGGCAATTATCATTTGCTTTTTAACAGCAACTTTTATTTGACAAACAAAACTGTGCTTTAGGTCAGTGAGGTTAGAGTTAGTGGTAGCTGTAGGTGTAGCTTTAATTTGTAATAGTATTCCTTCTTTGTCATTCATGTCAATGGAAAGTCCTCACAAGGATAGCAACAGAAACGTGTGTGTGTGGGTGTGGGTGTGTGCGCGCGTACGTGCGTGTGAGCATGTGCCCTGTGATGGATCAGCACCACCCTGGTTCCTGACATGCGACCTGTGTTGCCGGTTTCTGCTTCCCGCTTTCATGAATTTGATTAAGTGAGTATGGAAATAAATGCAGGAATGAATGCAAAAAAACATGTACACACCACGTCCAGTAGATGGCGTAATTATTCCAAGATTAGCCAGTATTTTAGCGAGGTTGGCAGTAGCCTACCACAGAAACGCACTGGATAGTAAAAGGAAGTGTGAAGGATGAACAGACCCAGTCTATGGTGGTACAGATGTACGAATGCCTTTGCATGATTCAGCACAATGACTAATAACACGTTGTGAGCATGCACTCTCACTTTTCTTAAATAACCAGTGGCACAATGCAGGGTCAGACATTTTGGCTCCCTTTTTCCTCATAGCCCTTGAAATACACCGCCTATATAAAAACCCCTTGAGGGTGACTAATTCTGGAATGACTCAATTAATTGTACTTCTGTAGAGCTTCTCATCAAATCGGCCTAAAGAGTGTGCACCCAACCGGCACATCTCATGAGGAACAAAACCACCCATCTCTTTATGAATCAGTCAGCCAGTGCTTGAAACAACCCCTGCTGACATAGCCTATTAGCTATAAAGCCATTTTTTGTTGATATGTCATGTATTCCTGGTTAACACTACACACATAGCTGCCAGTTTATAGGTTACTAGATTGGTATACCCAAAAGTTGGCAAACACATGAACCTGAATGTTTATTTTACAGGTTAACATGGCTAATAATTATATTTTTGTTTTTGTTGGCTTGTGACGTTACTTACCATAGATGGGAACTCAAGTCTCAAACTCATAACTCCAGCTGAATTTGAATTTAGACTCCGGTTCCTAATTCAGACCCAGAATCGACTTTAAGTTGGCATGAAGTGATTCGGGAACACCTGTGCATGGCAGCATTCATAAAACAGTTTAACTAGCATGACTGGTGCAATGAAGTGGAGTACTCATGGCCCATCAACGTTACCTGGGTGAAGTGAGTCCAGTAGTTTGCTGATTTTTTTCTGCTCTGAAACAAAAACTAAGCCAGACAGGAGGAAATGTTACATGTAGTCAATGTGTAAAGCTTTGTTTGGCTAGCAGCTCTTATGGCATGTATGCTACGTAGCATGATAGCTAATTTAACTGAAGTTACTAGCTAATCTAGTTTAAGTTTTAGTGATTTACAGACCAGGCACCTTCCTTTAAAAATCTAGCTGGATTACCTATTATGCTAGCAAGCATACTTGCTATTCAAACTACAGGCTAACCAGCCATTGGCAGTTGTTTTGTCTCTTTCCTTCAAACAACACATTTACTGTATTTATTGTTTTGGCTCTGCCTTTCAGATGTTTCAGTAAAGAAAGTATTGTTTTATGGTAGCGTCAAACCTGAGAGTTTTAGTATGGGGTTCCTTTTGTAGAAAGTAATATCGGTAGCTAATAATGAGACTTAACTAAAATTCTGAGGAATTGAAGCTCAACTCAGACTCGGGTGGCAGGGATTCAAGACTCTTAGACTCAGGCTAGAGACTCGGACCTCAACTTAGGCACACATGCTAGAGACTCAAGACTTGCCTCAGACTTGCAGGCTAGAGGTTTGAGACTCAGCAGACTCAAGTCAGATTTTATATATAGCGCTGTTTACAGTGGAGCATTGTCTCAAAGCAGCTTTACAATTGTAGATTATCTCCTAATATCTACGTCCAATCCCAAACTGAGCAAGCCTAGGGCGACAGTGGAAAGGAAAAACTCCCTAAGTGTTATGAGGAAGAAACCTTGGGAGGACCAAGACTCAAAAAGGGACCCAACCTCCTTGGGCGGCGTAGATGATAAATGTAAGCATGAAGCTGATTTATCTAAACTAATAAGTCATGGAGTCATAGTTCAAATTACATGTAAAATATGCACATCGGCATTAAGTAGTCCGATACACAGAGTCACTCTAGAGTCACTCACACACTCACACATTAGAGCCTTTGACTCAACACAGACTAGCACACTTGAGGCTCAAGACTCAACTCGGACTCACAAGTTAGACACTTGAGGCTCAACCTGAACTCACATGCTAGAGACACAACTAGTACTCGCATGCTTGCGACTCAAGGCTCAACATATACTCGCACACTAGAGACCTGGGACTCAACACAGACATGCTAGAGATTCTAGATTTGATTCAGACTTGCAGGCTCGATATATGACTCAGATTGAAGTGACTTTTGAAGTTGTGTTTCCAATAGAAAACACACATCAGCTGAGTAAAATGGTGTAATTTTGTCACCTAAATTAATAGTAAGGGTTGTTAGATTGTTGGTGTTGTGCACTAACACCTGTGCAGGGTGTTCTCTGGCATAGGCATCATGCTGCACTCTGAACAGGACATGCGGTCATAAAACATGTAAATTGACATTCTAATTTAAAGCACATTTCCCCAAAAAAGGTATCTAGGTAAGACCACATACAGTGGTGCTTGACAGTTTGTGAACCCTTTAGAATGTTCTATATTTCTGCATAAATATGACCTAAAACATCATCAGATTTTCACACACGTCGTAAAAGTAGATAAAGAGAACCCAGTTAAACAAATGACACAAAAATATTATACTTGGTCATTTATTTATTGAGGAAAATTATCCAATATTACATATTAGTGAGTGGCAAAAGTATGTGAACCTCTAGGATTAGCAGTTAATTTGAAGGTGAAATTAGAGTCAGGTGTTTTCAATCAATGGGATGACAATCAGGTGTGAGGGTGCACCCTGTTTTATTTAAAGAACAGGGATCTATCAAAGTCTGCTCTTCACAACGCATGTTTGTGGAAGTGTATCATGGCACGAACAAAGGGGTTTTCTGAGGACCTCAGAAAAAGAGTTGTTGATGCTTATCAGGCTGTAAAAGGTTACAAAACCATCTCTAAAGAGTTTGGACTCCACCAATCCACAGTCAGACGATTTGTGTACAAATGGAAGAAATTAGACCTTGTTACCCTCCCCAGGAGTGGTCCGACCAACAAAGATCACTCCCAACAACATGCCGTTATAGCTGGCCAAGACCATTGTTTGGCTTGCCATCATCGCTGGAACAATGAATTCCGGAATTATATCAGAGAGTTCTAAAGGAAAATGTCAGGACATCTGTTCCCATGACTAACTCAAGAGAAGGTGTGGTCATGCGCAGAAAACTCCCTAGCACCCAAGTCGTTCAAAAAAAAAACCAAAGATGGTTAAAGAAAGTATAAAGTTCATGTTTTGGAATGGCCAAGTCCAAGTCCTGACCTTACTTCAATGGAATGTTTGTTGAAGGACCTGAAGCGAGCAGCTATGTGAGGAACCCACCACATCCCAGACTGAGCTGTTCTGTACGGAGGAATGGGCTCAAATTCCTCCAATCCAGTGTGGCAGGAACTGATCAACAGCTACAGGACGTTAGTTACAGTTATTGCTTCACGGGGGGTCCACACCAAATACTGAAAGCCAAAGGTTCACATACTTTTTGCCACTCACTAATATGTAATATTGGGATCATTTTTCCTCAATACAAATGACCAAGTCTAATATTTTTTGTCTCATTGTTAACGGGTCTCTTTAAATCTACTTTTAGGACTTCTGTGAAATCTGATAATGTTTTTAGCTCATATTTTGGAGAAATATAGAAAATTCAAGGGTTCAGAAACTTTCAAGCACCACTGAAATTCTGACAGATTTGAGTCCTACAGGGTGTCACCTAAGTCTAGCCTACCATTATTTTGACTACAATGGTGTAACCATTTTACTCAGTCAACAGACACACCTTTAATTATGTAAAGACTAATGGTGTTATACGGCTCATTAAACGCTTGATCATACAAATGTCCAAGATTAACTGTGTGGTGGACTTATAAACAAGATACAATCTGCTCAGTTCAGCAGTGGCTTCTATTTGGCTTTGATTTCCTATGAGTAGAATTGCTCAGATTGAGGCTTTGATTCTAAAATCACAGCCATTTCAACCTGAATATTCATTCAGTCATTCCATTCATTTTCTTTTCTGTGTAATTCTTGGTCACGGGAAAGCCGGGGCATAGGGCACAAGGCAAGACCAACCCTAGACAGAGCAGAGACCTGACATGGTAACACTTTGAGCAGCAAACATCATGAACTCATGAAGAAGTACTGCTTTAGTAAAGTTATACTGCGCCTGCCTGAAGGCATGTATGACATGTGTTCGCTTCTTGCGTAGTCATGGTGACTTCTGGTGTAGTATGTTTATGGATTAATGATTACCCACTCATGAAATACTGTATGAATTACTGTTCTTTCATGTATACCTACAGTTAAGCATTACCCCTGACATCAAGACCTTATCCTTAGTCATGCTCGTCATGATGAGGTTTCAAAATCACAAACTTTAAAGAGTGTATTGTACTATACAGCACTGTATTGTAGTCCGATCTTATAATGACTGCAGGCTTAAATTGCTATGTCAGATTTTCCACTCTTTTAAGTTCCTACACCTTGTGTTTGCCAGACCGTGTATGCGCTTGGGAAGTGTTTAGTGATTGCGTTAGTGCTTAATCACTATGACCTTTCACTTAAACAAAAAGGATGTAAGGAACATATCAGAGGAGGAAGAGCATGGCATTTCCTTTTCCCAATTTGAGGTTCCTAATTTGGTAGTGACCTTTACGCTGCTAGTGGGCCATCATTATAGTCTTATCTTTTGTTCACCTTGAATGACCATACTTGGTCATGTAGTGAGAAATAAAAATATGGAAAATAACCAAAATCACCACTCCGTTGCACATTTATGAGGTGTTAAGTAGGCCGATATATGATGCACCAATATCTTATTGCCTGAGGTTAACATATTTGTTCCAGTATGACCAAAAGTAAGGTAATACTTCTAATACTGGCTTCCTTTTAACTGCAATAAATGGATAACCATGAATACACCAGAAGCCAGACTGGACAAAGAGAATGACTCAGTTCTCTTTTCTGCACACTCATTTGATTTGCATATAAATATAAACTCACTTTTGACCTGTTTTAGCTCAGATGTGATGGATGATTCTTTGTGTGGGGGCGGTGGCTGTGGAGGTGGAGGTGTAGCATTAATTATCTACAGGAATATTATGCCAATAGAAAGTGCCCACACTATAGAAACCCAATCATGTGTGTGTGTGTGTGGTAGTAGTAGTAGTAGAGGAAACAGAGAGCAACACAGTTACTGTAAATTTGATAGCCTCTCTAATCTTTCTCTATAAACACATAGCCAGTCCTCTAAAAGGACATGCTGTCTCTTCCTCCTATATACAAACATCCACTCTGTCCTTTTCCTCTATACACACCTACTCTCCATCTTTGTCCTTATACACACCTAATGTCGTCATTACACACACATGCTCGCTGTTATACACACACATATACCCATGCTGTCTGTTCCTTTCTCGATGCATAAACTTCTCTGTTTCTCTCACGTATATGAAAATATCTGTGTCTACTCTTACACTATCTAATATGTACATTTACACCACTTAGCAGACACCCTTATACAGAGTGACTTACAGAATATACCCACATATGATCCATCTCTCTCCTACATACATACATAGTCTCCATCCTGGAGACATTCCGTCATGGGTCAGAAAAGAATTTGACCCAATTACAGAACAAGAAACGATCACTTCAAAAGCAAGCGAAGGCCTTTTTTTAAAAATAATATCAAGAAACATCTACATTTAAGTCATTTATCCAGAGTGTCTTACAGCTGATGCATTCTTACAGTCCAAACAATTATGGTTAAGAGTCTTGCTCAAGGATCCAACAGTGGCAGCTTGGCAGGGGTGGAATCTGAACTCTGGACATATTGGTCCATAGTCAAGTATCATAACCGCCAGGCCAGTACAAGTCATTTCAGATCTATTTATACAGCGCTTTTTACAATGGAGCATTGTCTCAAAGCAACTTTACAATTTTAGATTATCTCCTAATATCTATGTCCAATCCCAAATTGAGCAAGCCTAGGGCGACAGTGGCAAGGAAAAACTCCCTGAGTGTTATGAGGAAGAAACCTTGGGAGGACCAAGACTCAAAAAGGGACTCAACCTCCTAGGGCGGCGTAGATGATAAATCTAAGAATGAAACTAAAGTCATGGAGTCATACTTCAAATAAAATGTGAAGTATGCACATCGGCATTAAGTGGCCTGGGTATGGTGGGGCTGGAGCTGATGATGGAAGCAGCTTGAGTGAAGCTGCAGCGGATGAACATCATGTGTGGACTGTGGTGGCCTAGCGGGTAAGGTACTGGACTATGGACCAGAAGGTCCAGAGTTCAAATCTGCCAAGCAACCACTGTTGGGTCCTTGAGCAAGGCCCTTAACCCACAATTGCTTGGATTGTAAGACGCTCTGGATAAGTCTGCTAAATGCTGTAAATGTAACATGTAAAATGTAAATGTGTGGGGCTGGAACTGGTACCGGAACACAGCTCTGAGAGAAATCAGAAAATGTAATTAATTATTGATTAAGAGCACAGTGTCTCTTAACAATCACCGATGCCAAAGAGGAGAGCTGGTAGGAAACACAACTAAGAGGGATCAACTAAGACATTGGCAACCCCACGGGAGGCAGAAGACAGCAACCCAACGTCTCTGATCACCATAAGACTCTTTGACCATGAACCCCCAGCTCTGCCCTTAGTCTAAGGCAAGGATGCACGAGTCAAGATCAAGGGGACTGAAGCCCAGTACAGCCAGACCGCCCACCCGACAACAGTCCCAGTGAAGGAAGTGTTTGTGTAACTGGAGAGAGTTTGCTCAAGTGTGGCCCAAACTGGCAATCTCCCAGACAAGAGGACTAACACACTACCTCCTGTACGTCTGAGTGCTGCTGTAACCAGAAATGTGAAGGGCAAACAAGGGAAACGCTGAGATGGTGTGCTCAAACAAAGGAATATTAATAAAGCAACTCAAAGGATAGAAAGCTGAACTTCCTGAAACTTCCATGACTAAAGATCAACAGGTATGAAGCTCACTTACATGTTTTATGAATGGTGTCTGGCTTCCAGGCTTATGGGAGAAAACCTTAGAAGAGATCTTTGGCTGTTTGGAGCACTTTTTACTTTAAGGTCTTGGGCTTTCTTTGGTTGGTTCTGTCAGGAAGAGATAGCCATGCCACACAAGATTTTTTTAGAAATTTTGAAGAAACATTACCTACTGGGCGTCACCTCTACAAAAGCACTGCTCAGTTAAGCAACCGCACCACAGGTGTACCGGATTATGGCTATGAAACAGTTTCTCGGTCTTGAAGACCTGAGAATGTTCAGATTCACCGTTGCCCTCTTGATGTCTCCTGTATATACAAACATACTGTCTGTTACTGTCCTTATATACACTCTCCTATACACACTCTTCATCTTTCTCCTCTATACACACATTCTCTCCTCTTTCCTCTGTAAACTCTTACTCTTCTCTCTCCTCTGTACACATATGCTCTCTGTCAGCCTCCTTTATACACACACTCTGTGATCTATACACACCCTCTCCATTGATCTCCTGTATAGACATATTCTCTGTATCTCACACCATATACAGTGGTGCTTGAAAGTTTGTGAATCCTTTAGAATTTTCTATATTTCTAAAATATCATCAGATTTTCACACAAGTCCTGAAAGTAGCAAAATGATCCAATATTACATATTAGTGAATGGCAAAAGTATGTGAACCTCTAGGATTAGCAGTTAATTTGGAGAATAGGTGAAATTGGAGTCAGGTGTTTTCAATCAATGGGATGACAATAGGGTGTGAGTGGGCACTGCATTCCAGCATAAGAATCTTATCCCATCTGTGAAACATGGTGGTGGTAGTGTCATGGTTTGGGCCTGTTTTGCTGCATCTGGGCCAGGACAGCTTGCCATCATTGATTGATAGCTCAGAGAACTCTGAAGGAAAATATCAGGACATCTGTCCATGAACTGAATCTCAAGAGAAGGTGGGTCATGCAGCAAGACAACAACCCTAAGCACACAAGTCGTTCTAGCAAAGAATGGTTAAAGAAGAATAAAGTTCATGTTTTGGAATGGCCAAGTCAAAGTTCTGACCTTAATCCAATGGAAATGTTGTGGAAGGACCTGAAGTGAGCAGCTAATGTGAGGAAACCCACCAACATCCCAGAGCTGAAGCTGTTCTGTACGGAGGAATGGGATAAAGCCGGTGTGCAGGACTGATCAACAGTTACAGGAAACGTTTAGTTGCAGTTATTCCTGCTATTGCTGCTGTTTAGTTGCAGTTATTCCTCAATAAATAGATGACCAAGTATAATATTTTTGTCTCATTTGTTTAACTGGGTTCTCTTTATCTACTCTTAGGACTTGTGTGAAAATCTGATGATGTTTTAGGTCATATTCATGCAGAAATATAGAACATTCTAAAGGGTTCACAAACTTTCAAGCACCACTGTACACACAATCCCTCTCTCTCTCTCCTCTATATACGTATACAGTGGTGCACGACAGTTTGTGAACTTTTTAGAATTTTTATTATTCCTGCCTATAATCCAAAACAGTCCTAAATGTAAATAAAGAGAACCCAATTAAGCAAATGAGACCAAAATGTTATACTTGGTCATTTATTTCTTGAGGAAAATGATCCAATATCAGATATCCATCACTGGAAAAAAATGTAAACTTTTGCGTTCAGTATCTGGTGTGCCCCCCTGTGCAGAAATAACAGTAACTAAACATTTCCTGTAGCTGTTGATCAGTCCTGCACACCGGCTTGGAGGAATTTTAGCCCATTCCTCCGTACAGAACAGCTTCAGCTCTGGGATGTTGGTGGGTTTCCTCACATTAACTGCTTCTACAATATTTCTATTGGATTAAGGTCAGGACTTTGACTTGGCCATTCCAAAACAATATTCTTCTTTAACCATTCTTTGGTGGAACGACTTCTGTACTACTGTACTGTTCTGTTTTGTACTGTAGTTGTTATTGCTGCAGGACTCACTTTTTCTTGAGATTCAGTTCACAATGCCAGACATTGTTGTCAGACATCATTTTTCCATCAATGATGACAAACCACCCTGGTCCAGATGCGGCATAAGAGGCCAAAACCATGATACTACCACCAGCATGTTTCACAGATGAGATAAGGTTCTTACTCTGGTATGCAGCATCTTTCTTTATCCAGACATTACACTTGTCATTTCAACCAAAAGGCTCTATGATGGTCTTATCCGTCCACAAAATGTTTTTCCAATAGCCTTCTGGTTTGTTTGTGTGATCGGCATCAACATTCTTTTTGGAGAGCACCTCCCATCTCCTTGTACCTCTGCCATACACACCATTGTTGCTCAGTGTTTTCTTGATGGTGGACTCATGAACATTAACATTAGCCAATGTAAGAGTTCCTTTTTGGCTTTCTGAAATATTATGCACCTTGCTCTTAGAGTGTTCTTTGTTGAGTTGGCCGACTAACAATGTTCTTGAAATACCATCAGTTTGCCTGTCTGTGGACTGGTGGAAAATTGTTTTATTTTACAGATGGTGTTGTAACCTTTCCAGTCTGATGAGCATCAACAACTGCTTTTCTGCGGTTCTTAGAAACATATATATTTAGGAAAATTCTTACTTAGGATATATATATATATATATATATATATATATATATATATATATATATATATATGAATATATGATATATATATGTGCCATGTATGTATGTGTGTGGTGTGTGTGTGTGTTGTATATATATATATATATTATATATATATATATCTATATATATATATATATATATATATATATATATCGAGGTTGGGTGTGTGTGTGTTTTGTGTGTGGTGTGTGTGTGTATATATCTACACATATATACGTATATATAATACACATACGTAGATATACATATATATATATATATATATATATATATATATATATATATATAGAAGCATATATATTTAGGAAAAAAAAAATTCTTACTTAGGATAATATATATATATATATATATATATATACACGTACATACATTCATACATACATACATATGTATATATATGTATGTGTATATATATGTTTGTATGTATGTATGAATGTATGTACGTGTATGTGTATACATATATATATATATATATGTATGTATGTGTATGTATGTATGTATATGTATGTATGTGTATATATATATACACACACACACACACACACACACATATATATGTACGTATGTATATATACGTATATATATATATATATATATATATATATATATATATATATATATATATATATATATGTGCATATATGAAATATATAATGATATAAGGTTCTACAACGTAAAACTGTACCAGTGTCTACTCATCCACACACACACACACACACACACACACACACACACACACACACACACACACACGCTACGCACGGGCAGAGAATAAATGCGTGAGTGAGTGAGTTAGTGAGAGAGAATGGCCCTCCCCTTCAGCACAATCAGTCAGTTAAATGCCTGTTAAATGCCTCAGGAGGAACACATAGTGAACTTAGATTATTTAGACCAGAGCAGCAGATCTACCAGCAGCCTTAACCTGCTCTTAGTTCATTCCCTTAGATATTAAAACCTGCACCTATTCTTAAAGTTCACCAGCAGAAAAACCTTAGTGATCAGTCAGTGACCTCGAGTCAACCCACTAAGGATGAAGTGTGTGTTGCTGCAGCTACTGGCTCTCTGCATCTTCAGCGTCTGGGGAGAACGGCTTGAGAAGATTGAGCAATGTGGAGCACACTGCTCGCAGGTAAGAAGATTTATCATCACTACTTAATGGTGTGTCACTCTGCCATTTCTTCTGTCATTTAATCATAAGCAACAAAATGTGACTAAACTTCAAAACTGAAATCACAAGTACCTGAAGTGCTTTCATGCGTATATCAGACAGGTGAAAGATATTAAATAAACAGATGCAGTAGTTTTAAGCTCAAACAAGTATCTAGAATAAAAATGATAAACTGAACACTGCAGTGTAGATGATAATATAATATACTAAGTCCTATAGCTGACAAATGAAAAACAAGAACCAGTTATATTATTGACACAATATAATTTAAGTACAACTGAACTCTGGTCCCAGTTACGATCCCAGATTCTGGTGATATCTCCCCTGTAAATCTGATTGGGAAAACTAACCATTTCAGTCCCCTGTACATTGGACTGGGACTGTTATCAACAGTGAGTGGAATTGCCATGTAGAGAGTGTGCATTAGTGCTATAAATAGTCCATTTTCTATTGTGTCTACAATATAAGAACAATCTCTGATCATTAACTTTGCGCACTCATATCGGCAGTTATCTATAAGTATGTTTTGATGACTGGTGTTTGTTACTCACATGCATTTACACCCACTGCACGAGGTACTACACATTGGCACCCACCCTTAGAAGGTATTTAAAAGGTATTCAAGCATCTAATTTACGTGTATAAATGCAACTGGTTTTAATGGAGGCATTTTCTTGGGTAAATACACTTCTGAAAAGAGCTACATGCTTTACATTGTTGCCGCTTCTGCACATGTAATTGTATGTCATGAAAATGTCATCTTACATTGAGATTTAGCAGTACAGATCAAAGAGTAAATATTTGTTCATTGTTTCGCTTTCAGCAAAGATTGAAAGCAGTGGATCATGTTTTATGGGTGCTATTATAGACACCTGTCAAAGCATGTACCCACACACACACACAGTTTTGTTAAACATATGTTTTGGGGACTTACTTTATATTATTACTGACTAACGACACACCTAACCTTAACTTTAACCTCAGTCCTGAAGCACATCGTCTGGGTCTTGTGGATTGTCTAAAGAAAGTTGCAACTTAAAAAATAAAACTAAAAATAAAATAAAAAACCAAACAAACATATTTTCATTTGCAGACTAGCAATATGTCCCCACAAGGTTAAAAAAAGCCAGATCTTTCTATCCTTGGTCCTCATGGTGATATATAAACCTGGCCTACGCGCACACATGCACATGTACACACACACAAGATTACACTCCTGTTCCCAATTCTCACTTGATTTCTCATCAGCACATCTTCAGACACAATTTGCAGAACTTGCCTTTGGTCTTTTATGCGTGATGCAATTTTTATGGTATTCACAGGGAAGGATGTGAATCATCCTAATAATACTAGTAATAATTAGTCACATTTCACTCTAAACTCTAAAAGATCTTGCTGTTTCAGTTTAGAAAGTTAGCCTTATCTTACACACGTGGATTTCAACCAACATGGACCGTGTATGTGTGTGGTTAGAAGACTCTGCCTTGTTTAAGGCAATGGGTTTAAAAATATGTCTGGACTGACAGCTAAAATGCCATAAAGGAGTAATGAAGCTGAATTTCCTGACTTGCCTGTCATATCAAATGGCCCTGGTTCAATTAGAACTTCATTGATGAGGACACCTAAACATGGGAAGAAAACCAGGATGTTGCTCTGCACAAACCGTGCTGGGCAAACCCCTACTGTCTCAGCTGCTTCCTCTTGCCAGATTGTTAGCCATGCACAGCTCTACTGTTGTGACACCTAAATCTAATATGTTACTGTAACCATGTGCTACATGTCAACCATGCAGGCATGCTTCAGTCTAAGTTTTACTCTCTTCTTTTCACAGGGACTTCCTTGCAAAGCGAAGCCTTATTGTGAGTAATGTTTCATGCACTTTGATCACATGCTGACATATAATGGTATCAGATAGTATCTAAGAAATACATGTGATGTTTGCAGATGGCCTTGTTGTGGCAACTGAAATTACTCTTAGTATGTTTTGGCCAACTGTGGCATGAGGGGTGTGGTTTATTTTCTCATTTTTCAGGAGCTTTTGGAAATTTCTGAAATTGAAAGTCAGTCAATGAAGAGAAATTAAACTATTAAAAAGGATATTTACATTTACAGCATTTAGCAGACGCCCTTATCCAGAGCGACTTACAATTGGTACAGTCTTACAATCCAAGCAATTGTGGGTGAAGGGTCTTGCTCAAGGACCCAACAGTGGCAGCTTGGCAGAGGTGGGATTTGAACCCTGGACCTTTTGGTCCAGAGTCCAGTACCTTAACCGCTAGGCTACCACAGTCCCAGTGTGTGGTGACTGCAAACCAAAAGAAGTTCAAAAAAAGTTAATCAAATATCCAAGCTGTCTTATATATATACACACACACTACTGTGCAAAGGTCTTGTCCTAGGCCACCATCTTATATATTTTAGCACTGGTATATTGACCCTTCTACAGTGTGAAGAAGCTAGATCAGGAATGGTCTTTTTGCAAGGGTAGTAGCCAAGAAACCACTTTTTTGGGAAGGGGAACAGATATGCTAAAGCTCACAAAGATTGGAATGAATACCAGTGGAAAAAAGTATTATAGTGACGAAGGACCCAACAGTGGCAGCTTGGCTGAGGTGGGATTTGAACCCTGGACCTTCTGGTTCATAGTCCTGCACCTTAACCACTAGGCCACCACAGTCCCTTTTCTGGCCATCTGAAACCGTCTATCCTGGTCTTTGCTCTTTTTTTTATCCTGGTCTTTCTAGACCTCTTTCTTAGACCTCTTTTTCAGTCCCTCAATGAATCTGTCAGCAAACACTGGATTCTTTTTAGAGAATGTCCCTTTCTCTGACAAGATTTGTGGTTTGCAGGGTCATTTGCACAGTGCAGGAGTCCAGCGAATGGTGTGGCCAAAGGTGTCTTCACCAACACCAGCATTTCCACAGTGATGAGGTGCAGAGGGAAACAGCACTGCTCTCTCCATCTTCGAGTTAGCACACATCTACGGATCAACAGTACGTTATTTCTGCCTCACAAACAAGCACTCAGCCTAATTGACCTTGTGTTGTATTTGCAATGTAAATGAGTTGGTTGAAGATTACCTGAGTAAGTTAATTTGATACTGATTAGTGTGTGGGTGGCCAGACACAACACATTTATTTCCTGTTAACGTATGTGTCACGAGGGGGCGAGTCCGGATTGGGGACAAGCTTCAGAACAACCAAAGTAATTAATGGAGTAACCAAATATTGCTGTACCCAAAATGAGTGACTATATTCATTTAGTGGGAACCCTAATTCTGTTCTTATCTGTTCGCATACATGTCCATGGTCCGATATGGTTATTATCCTCACAATGAAGGTTACTAACCTACTTAACCCATATATTACCTTATCTGTAGTAGCACATCACTTGTGAGATACATGTAAAGGTGTAGCCTCTGGGTCCAAAAAGTTTTATCAAACTGTTTGCAACCTTTGGCTGGTACTGCACTCTTTAGCTTTGAGATGATGAGGATCAAGCAGATCTTACCACTCAGGTGAATTACATGTTGCTCTGGGAGAGTTACAGGTTAGTTTCTATATCTGGCAAATATGCGAAGATGAAAGGGAAACCAATCTCAACCAGATTTTAAGGTCAGAACTAACTGCTCTACAACATCCCATATAGAATTGCTATGTAGTATGGCGTTTCAAATGACGTCAAGATCACATGACATGCAGTTTCACAGAACATATAATGGATGTTAAGCAACACATACCTGTATTAAAAACAACATATGATGTGGTAATGGGAAATTTGATGGCAGGACCTTAATTAGTAGTATGTAAAACTGTGAATTTACAATAATCCAGGCTAAAGAACACCATATAGGCCAGCTAAAACATACACAACTTTCAATTAATTACCGGAAATGACTCATTGCTCATTACTCGGTCTGTTGATTGTTTTTTGACAAAGGTAGAAGCAAGCTCTTAAAAGTGAGCAGTTTTTTTAAGTTTTAAAGTCGGCTAAATGATTCTATTGCTATAAACTCTCGGCTACACCTGCTGCATTTGCTATCATTTTCTTTTTAGAATTCATCAGAGCTTTTTCTTAATTCTGAGAAAATTCTTTTTACTGAACTAATCCGGATAAGTCACCGACTTACTACTTGTCATCCAATGACAAATCCTCAATAGATATTCAAGCTCTATGAGTCAAAGACCAGCTATGGTCGAGTTCACTGCTTAGCGCACACAAAGCCTTAAATGACTGATGTCTTACTGATCTCCTAAAGCAGTGTAGACTTGATTCAGTCGATTTCAAGCATTCTGTTAATCCCTGGGATCAGTTAGAGCTGGTGAAAGATATTTTCTTCTAAAAACCGAGCAATTGATAGCAGCTCTATTCAAACTTTTATTAGTGGATGCTTAGATAATAGGGGATGTCCCTACAGATATCCATCTCTGTAAGTGCTGCCTTTATTTGCATATCTGTCAACACACCACGTTTCCTGGCTGCTCTCTAATCCGGCCGTGATGGATTTACTGGAAATGTATTTGGATGACTGAATGTCAGCGTTGCAGTGAAGTCACTCTCTGTAAAGTTGAAGCGTAGGCTAATCTTTTGGTCAACACATGCCCAAGCCAGGTCCTGAATAGGGTCTTGTGATGGGAATGGAAGAGTTAAGACAATGCTGAAAATAAAATGGGGCTGTTTTAAATACTGAAAATGTTCATGTTTCTTATCATAATAATCATAATGACTACTATAAAAGTATTTTTTTTGTATTAATTTTCAGATTGCAGAAAAACATGAGTTTTTATCAAATGTCTTGTTGTCATTTTGTTCATGCATGCAGGATACACATTACAAAAAAAACATTTAATAACACTGAGGCACTAAGGTGGCACAGTGGCTTTTCTCAAGCCCACCACTGTGGTGACCCGGGCGCCTTCACAATTGGCATGTCTGATGGAGGTAGTGCTGGTTGAGGATCATCCCCTGGTGCTTCAACAGTGGCCCCTGCCAATCCTGTGATAAACTGGTTTCCTGTTCAGGGTACATGCGTTCCTGCAACCAGTGAATTCTGGGATAGGCCCCTTGACCTCCTCCACTCATGACCCTGATAGTATAAGCGAAGGCAAAAACAAACAACCAAAAAAAGTACCACTTTTTTAAGGTATATGATATCCATGCATGACCAACAAAACTATGTTGGACCAAAACACAGGTTCTAGCTTTATTCACAAAACCGATTTGACTGAATATTAACTAAATTATTCTACCAAACTTAGTTTTGATCACCTGCTCTCATACTGCCCTCACACTTTCCATGTACTGTATATCTTTTCCAGAGCACATCCAAGGTGTTTATGTGTGCATGATCAGTGCAGGGATGATGGAACGCTGCAGGATCATAAACTTTGAACGTAAAGCGAGAGACAAACTAGTGGGCAAGAAGGTATTGTGTTTTTAAAAAACGTATAGCATCAAAGGTGGTTTCACCTGCAAGTTCCAGCAAGTTTGTTCTAGTCATTCTGCTCTTGTAATCTGGCAGTCAGAAACTTTCACTAAATGCATTTGTGTGACTTTCAATGGTAGGTGCATGTTCAAGACGACTGCCTGGAAGTAGGCCTGGGGCAAGATGTTCATGTAACTCTTCAAACCTGGCCACAGTTCTGTGATGTGTCTTTTTCTGGATCACACCACATTCCAGGTATGTTTGGCCTGGGGTCATATGGTCATGGCAGTAATAGAGAGAAACGAATAAATTAACAGTTTAGGTTTTAAGTTTTAACCAGTTGTTCAGTTGAACAAAAAAGCCTCTGAAAAGAAGAATTGATCTGTTTCCATTCTTTATTTATTCTGTTAGATTGCAGACATAACGACCTACAAAGACATGTTGCTGAGTGCATCAGTAAGTTTGTTGGAATCCTTTTTTATCTATGGGAGCATGGGCAGGAGACAGTCTCTCAAAATTTAGCATACTTACTATGTTATGCTGTTTATATTTAGAATGGATACTGTTTTAACAAAACCACGTCATAATTATTGGCACTAAATATTAGAAACAAAATGCAAATGAAGCTTGTTCCCAATGATAATTTGCTGTCTAAGTTTCACCAGGGTAACATCTATGGTATAAACCTGAGGACTTCAAATTCTCTCCAAGGCATTTATCAAGATGGAGAAGATAAATGCAATGAGACAAATGTGTGCTGACCTTCATAAATCAGGCATTACTCTCCTGAAAACTCTCATATTGGGCATTATAGCACTGGAAGATGGCTGCAAAAAAATCATTAAGAATCACAGCTAGAAATTTGCTGAAGAACTCTAGCTGTGAGCATTTCAGGGGTCACAATTTCTACAATTAGACTTCAGCCCTGTGACAGCAAGCTATCTGTAAAATGTGCCAGTGCTAGTTTTTGCTAGTTTTTTCTTGCCATCAAAGCTTTTCAGTAAAGACTCAAATTGGGTTTGGTATAAAAAGAAGGATGGATATACAGAATAGAGCCTGGTCCCCTATAGAATAGGCTCTGTGATGATGTGGAAATGTTTCTCTCACACAAAACCTGGAAATCTTGTTAGGACACATGGTATTAAGAAATGTTTTTTGAAATAAAATCTGTCTACCCTTAACAAGCATCTACCATTGTTGGATTTTTCAGCAGGACTAAAAACATACAGTACTGTGCAAAAGTCTTAGGCAACCGTTAGATTACATGTCCCATTGTTCCATGGATTTTCCAGCAGGATTCAAAACTTACATCCACGCTACACATAATGGCTCTGTAGCCACAGTATCAAGATTCCAGCATATCCAGAACCATGACCTAATCCACATATGTTAAGAGTTAAGAGTACAAGAGTACAAGTGGAACAGGAGAGATCATGTATTGAAGAGGATCTGAAATTATTTGCTTCCGTATTATAGGAGAAGAGTTAGCACTATCTTGTCTCCAAAGGGAGTCTAAATAAAAACTTAAATTGTGACACATGGTTTTGTTAAAACAATTCTTATTTTGATACAAGCATTTATTTTCTTAGAAGAAATTTACTTCAGTCAAAGCTGATACAGTATTCCTCTGTTATTTTCAATGTGAGATTAATCCATATGTAATATGCTGACAGCTGGCAGTATTGACTATGAGGTGGACTTGGAAAAAAAGAAATTGCATGTAAGTGTGTCGAACATGCTGGAGGACAGGGACTACTATGTGAGGCTCTGTCTCAAGGACTACATCTGCACTGGAGTTGGTGCTCATGCAGTGGTGAGTATAATAATAATAGTCTTTATTTATATAGCATATATTATACAGCAGTAGTTCTACAGTAGTGCTTTACAGTACAGAAAATGGCATAAATACAGTAAACCAAAATAACACAGTGAAAACGCTGGAATCAAATTAAGTAGCTTGTTATATAAGGTCATGGGGTTTGTAGAACTGGCTGAAATGCACACAGGGTTTGTACAAATTGCTGATTTAAATGTCTTTGTGTTTGATCAGTGTGTGAGAATAAGTAGCTGGGCGAATCAGAGCATGGCAAGTAGGGGACTTGGGCCAGGGGTGTGTAGGAAAGATGGATTGTGGGGGAATGGAGTATGGAAAGAGCTCCAGGAGCATGATGGCTCTAAAGGAATATATCAGTTTGTTTTTGTTTTACAATAGGTAGCTTAATGGGTAGAGCCGGCTGCTGGAAAGATCAGAGATCTTAGGTTAAATCCTGGTTGGGGCTTGTGATATAAATGTCAAGTGGTGCATTTCGAGAAAAACCTCAGCCACTAGGGGTGCGTTGCCAGTCCCAGACTCAGATAAATGGGAAGGGTTGAGTCATGAGGTGCATCCAGAAATAAACCTGTGCCAATTCTACTATTCAATGATCTGCTGTGGTGATTAACAGTCGAAAGAGGATTTTAAGGATTATCAATCTTCAAGAAAGATGGATAGTCTGGCATGGGACATATTTTTAATCAGTCATGTCTCCTGTTACAGTTAAAAAAGGAGAATCCGCAGAAAAATATCACCTTGGAATATAACAAGCTGCTGCCCTGCTTGTGCATTGAGGTAAAAGCAAATTCAATCTGAAGCTTTTATATTTCATACATTTACAGCCATGGCACTAGTGAGACTGTGATGAATCAACTGCATTAGCAGCAATGTTGTGTTTTGTCCTAGGGCTGGTCGGTCATGACTGATGCACCTCGGGTTCAAGTCTGCCCTTTTAAGAACCGTAAGTATTTTCTGAGTTGTAGTTCACTCTAATAAATGAACTATATGACTGAATTGGTACCTAAAGCAAAATCGTTCAAGTACACTAGCATTGAAAATTGCCTCTGTCTTTCAAAGAATTTGTTTTCTACCTGGGCACCCATGGTCTGTGCTGCTTGTCACACAGACCCACAGAGCACCGAGGCTCTGGACTCTCTGGTCAGGCAGGATATTTGAAAACACACATCCAAAACAACAATTAATAGTGTTTGTCCTTACAAGTCATCTAATCAGCATAACAACTTAAATGAAAAGTTAAAACTTCCTGACGACAGCATGCACTCGAGCTGACATGGATGGCACACATCTTATCCCAGCATGGTTCCAAAAAACATCTTGTAATACTACTGAATGCTTGACCATAAATGCTCGATGGGGTTTAGGTACCTGAGGAGGAAAGTCCATGACAGTCAGTACTCCTTGATCTTATTTGGTCTTCAAGTAGTTGAGGTGTATTTTGGGTCATTATATTTGTAATGAAAAAAAAATTGAAGAAAAATGCAAAATGGAAGGTGGCCTCAGACTTTTGGTTACCATTGCAGACACACTGAGGCGTGAAAGTTGTAAGTGTTATACATGCAGATATATTTCCATTTCCATTTCCATTTATGTTGCATTTATCTTATCCTTGCAACAGATACAATCTTATAAGTAACTGTGTGCTAAGGGCCTTGCTCAAGGAAGTGTTGAGGTTTGAACCCTGGACCTTCTGTCCTATAGTCCAGCAACTCAGTTGCACCACAGTCCCGTGCATTTACAGCTTCAGTGTGTATGTAGCCTCTTTCTTAGAGCACATCTATGTAACATCTATTATGTAACATGAGGTTATGAGGCTGCACTTAATCCCAAACCATGCAGGGTGGTTTGTCCTGTTTGCTTCATTTTCTTGGTCATTGTAGTCTATTTTGTAATTCTGTATCCGGTTTGGTTGTTTAATTCAGTTTATCTGTCGTTTGAAAAATGAATTATTGAGCAATGAAAAGTCATGGCATGCTTTTACAGACATGGCAAGTCACAAAACATACCTCATATCACCAAGCGACTGACAGAACGACACAACTGCCAATCACAAGAGAAACACACAGTGCAATGTAGACAAAGAAAATGCAGATGAAAATCTGGCTATGGCGTTCTACTTTGCTTACTCACAAACTGGCATCTGATGGAAATGTCTGTTCCTCCTCAGGTTTGGAGGACCTCTGGTCTGGGATAACGTTTGACCCTGTAGAGGAGACACTATCATGGGAACCTGAGTGTCACATCAGTGCTGTTGTTACGCTGTGTGAGCTGCAAGAGCATGGTGTCTGTGAAAATCTTGCCCACTCTACTCGGACATACAGCAGAAAAAGAGTAAGAATCTGCTTAAAAATGAAGTAAATGTGCAGTAAGTAAGCACTAGCAGCAAACTGCAACTAACCATACGACCCTTTCAGGTTACATATTCCTCAGTGGATCCTCATCCCCGGCTTTGCATGAAGGTAAATATTATGTCGTAACCTCAATGCCTTTGATGATTCCTATACAAACGCTTTAGTACTATGAATATCATAATGTATAGATGATGTTCCATCATTCTGCCATGTAAAACCATCAGGACCATGTGTGGCTCAGACACTGTGTGTATTATCTTTCAGTTCATCACCGAGAAGGGCGAATGGGTTAAGTGTCCATTCTCAGAGGGGAATTTCCCAGGTAACTACCTTCCATACATTATCTTGTAATATGTAAATGAGCTCCTAACACTGAACTGCCTAGGTGTGTAAGATGGTTGCTTTATCAGAGTTCATGATTTTACATGATCTCTCTCATTTCTTTAAGGTAAGAGAAAGCCAAAGGTCAATTGCGGGAATTATTATTTAGGAGACGGATGTTAAAAATGTTTAACGTAGCTGTAACCCGGATTACAACCATAGCAAGTGCTTCTAGTGTTTGGTTTTCGATGAGTAATGTCATGGTTTATTTGCCAATTAAACGTTTTGCGCGTTCATCACATACGTGTGAACTCCACGATTATTTGGTTGACCACGCATGGATGGACGTCATGGATCTTGTGTGGTAGAGCAGTGCGAACTGGGTTTTGGTAGCCAGATGTATCTTGGAGAAATGGATATCGATGTATTTATTTACACAGGCATTTACACTGAGTGGCTCTTTTATTAGAGGCACCTGCAATTTCACAATTGGAGCTTCCCTGTATGGAAATTAGACGTGACCCTGGAGTGCAGCATAAGAATCAAGTGAGCAAGTTTTCTGTGGGTCAGGTTCTCTCCATTTCAGTGTGAATCCACATTAGAATGGGAAAATCTGCGTGACACTGAACGAATAATGGTCATTGGTGCTAGATTAGTTGGGGCCAGTATTTCAAAAACTGCCAGCCTTGTGGGGTTTTCCCCAGCAGTGTCAAGAGTTTACAGAGAATGATGTGACTGAGGAATAATGATAAATCCAGATGAATCCGGATTACTGTTGCGCCATGCTGATGGGAGGGTCAGGATTTGTCGCAAGCAGGATGAATCGATGAAATCTTCCTGTCAGGTGTAAACAGTTCAGGCTTTCCCTAAGTATATGCTTATCCTATACCTTTAGATCTTCCACCGCCCACCCCCCCAAACTGGAGGAGATGTGAATTAGTTGAATCAGGTGCTTAACTTGCCTTTTGTTGCATATGTTGCATTTCAATCCCTGTTTGAAAAAGAAGGTACACTGTAACTACCTCTCCCCACCCCAGCTGCTCAAACCACATTAGCAACAACATTATAGCCACAACTACATCCATTTCTCCAAAAATCACACCGCAACCAAAACCCTTAACAATTTAATACATCACAGTGAGTTGGATTGTTCAAGATTTCGTCTGAAAGAACCTGAGCTACGAACAAAACAGGAAATAAGGTATTCAACGTTTTGAGCTGATTTGTGTGCTACACCTGCTCCACAGAGGGTAATTTGATCACAAGTGGGAATGCCTTCGGTTCAGATTTTATCACTACCGATTAGAAAAACATCTGATGATCAGCTATAAGCAAGGTTTTCGTTGTAGGTTGTGGGTTTTACACATAAAATACAATAAAAAGTCCTGACAATGACAAGGAATAACTGAATTTACACACAGACAGATCCTATTTTGAAATGTCAAATTAGACAAGCTATTTCAATTTCATTTTAATTAATCAAATTCTGGAAATACTTTCACTTAAAGGTTGTTTGGTAGGTCTGTCAGGTTTTTTTTTATTTCTGCATTTCCTAAGATTAATCAGGGCTAAACAGAGGTTGATAGATCACCCTGGCTAATTTTGCTTACACCTTACGAGAAAATAATTTGTGGACTTTACCTTTAACGCGCAAGCAATTTCCATTCATTTTTTGTTGTTATATATGCTATTGTCTTATATTTTATTGTTTTACACTCTCTGTTTTGTTATACTCTTCATTATATTCTCTTTAATTTATAAGTGTATATATATAATTAATTTTGATTCTTTTAATTGGATATTTAACTACCATGTACTTGTATTGCAATAAGCTTATTAATTAGGTAACTTAGTTTAATCCTTATATATCACATCTAGGCTGACCAAGGAGTTTGGTTCCCTTTTTGAGTCTTGGTCCTAGGGAGTTTTTCCTTGCCACTGTCACCCTAGGCTTGCTCAATTAGGGCTGTGAGCAGAGATAGTGGTACAAATGCTTTGAGAGAATGCTCTGATGTAGAAAGCGCTATAGACACAAATTTGACTTGACTCGAGTTTTTCTCTCCTTTAACCCTATTCATCCTGCTCATGGTTTTGTTTGTGGTTGTGGTAATGGGGACCTGAGAGTTGGGGCACACGTTCTATTGAATTCCTGCCACATTGCCATGCCCTTATTTTTAATATGAAGGAAAATGAACTCTAACCATTTCACCTGTAAACTAATCCATGTCTGCATCTAAACTTTGTATAAACACACACTTGGGCTGTTGTACCAAGTCCAGAGTGGTTGGGTGATCCAAGCAGCTGGTGGTAACCCAAAAAGCCTAATCCTAATCACAGAAGGACTGGCTTAACCAATCGAAATAATTCAGTACCAGTTGACCATGAATATAAATGTGCCATGTATTAATGCTCATTTATAAACTTGCTGGTTTGTGAGTGGTCCATACACATAAACTCCTCATTGGTGATCAAAAGACAATCATTTATTAAATGCTTCTCATTCTATACCTTTCAGTCTGGACTCTTGAAGTCTCTACTCTCGAGGGCCAGCCACAAGTGATTTTGACTTCACGGATCAGAACAAGCTTCTCTGTGAGTTTGTGTGCCAAGACCTCTTCCACGGAGTGTGAGGACACACACACGGTCTTAGTTGCTGCGGTAAGTGTAACGCACACAGAGATGCCTGTTAATCTTTAAAGGAAACATACACGCTTGATTGCTTTTAATTAGATGGATGTTGATCTAGTGGGTAAGTAATATGCACTGCAACGTGTGAGTAAATCACGTTTGAACTTTGCCACGATTTATTTTGTCGATGGGTGTATCCTGTTCTTTGTTACATCTTTTTCCTCTTCCCTGATGGCAACAGAGAAATTATGGTTGAACCACATTTGTAGAGTATTGCCTTGACAGGCCTTGACAGGCTTGTCCCCCTTGCATATACACAATACAGACGTATTACAGCCTGAATATGATGTAATTATGTGTCTGTATATACAGTATATATAAGGATGAACTGTGACGAACTGGCATCCCATCCAGGGTATGCTGACGCCTGTGTCTTGTGCTCTCTGGGAATAAGCAATGCAGCCAACAATAAGCACTGATGCAATGGCTACCGTACACATACATCATACACTAGAATAAAACACATCCATGAATGAATCCCTGATATGTTCCAGATATACTTTATGATGTCCTCAATCTTTACAACATGGTGCGTCTAAAGACATGACACATCCGTACAGACCCAAACAAGTTCCATTTAACAGACTGAAGGATGCAGGAAGGAGAAATCAGTGACTCATTTAGAGAACTGGGATGCACCCATTGTAAAGAACGTGGTCATAATCATGAGTAAAGATTCTCAATGACTAATCAGAACCAAGGGATAAGGTTGCTTCTACCGCCCACATGACTTTCATAAAATATATGTGTTATATGCACGTGTCTAATCAGGTTAGTCCATGTGGATTGCGTCATTGTTTGTATTTCTGCTCAAGTGTTGTTGCTGGAAGGTCTTTAAATAGGGGGTACTAAATAATATTAAAAAACATATCAGGTTTGTTATAGGAGCAATTTAATACTCTAATAAGTTTCCTTAAGTAAAAATACTCGTATTCTCAAAACACAAATTTGAACTTTTACCCCATCAACAAACATTTACAGCATTTAGCAGACGCCCTTATCCAGAGCGACTTACAATTGGTACGGTCCTACAATCCAATCAATTGTGGGTTAAGGGACTTCCTCAAGGACCCAACAGTGGCAGCTTGGCAGAGGTGGGAGTTGAACCCTGGACCTTTTAGTCTATAGTCCAGGACCTTAACCGCTTGGCTAACACAGTCCGAACAGTTACCTCTCCAGCTTCTTACTTTACAATGTCTGCTAGCACAACTTTTTTGTTCATCCCATATATTTTGATTCATTCTTTCTTGCATAGCTACACTGTGACCTGTAAAAAAAAAGATGCTTAACACAGATCCAGAGAACCAGAGATCCCTCTCTAATACTCCAGGTCTCTGTCTGTGTGACGTTTGTGCCAGTATGAGTGTGTCTGACTAGTATCTATATAACCTTGCTCCTGTCACGAATAGCCATTGATGTTGATGTGATTTTAAAGAAATAAACAACAAAGCATATCTGCGAAAACCAGTGACATCTGTAACGTTGACCCATGTGGTCTGCGCCATGTGCCACAGACCCAGCCTCCACCCCTGAGTGGGCCCTGTAATTCGGGAACCTTTGACTAGGCTTCCCTAGAAACAATGCACAATCACTGTTGATCCATCACCATTCCAAGGAAATGTCAGGACTTCTTGCCAATGCTACTCATATCTCACCTTTCCAGAGGTGGGATTTGACCTGCTGAGCCACCCTGGTTTGTAACATGCCTGAGTTAGAGGATCAGTCTGGGCTGGCAGCTGGGTCGTTGTCATGTCACTCAAACTGGGTGTGCCTCTGATACTCAATTTTTGCATGATATTGGATTAATCCTTAATTATTGCAGCAAAATGGACCATACCAGCATATGCGTAAACTTTTTGAATGAAGTCCTATTTGGTATTTCTGAAGTTCTTTATATAATCTTATAAAGCTGCATTATCATTAGTTTTTCCGTTTGGTGTTGTGTTTGGTGTTGGTATGTCACACAAAGAAAGATGTACCAGTATTTGTCTTTGCTTCGATGTAAAAGTTACATATTCATCAAACATGCACATTACTAACAATAAGGATGGCTTATTCCAAATCAGCAGCAATTCACTTCAGCAAACCCCTTAATAATTCTGAATTCTGAATTGGTATCCTATCCAGGGTATTCATTTGCCTGTACCCTTTAATTCTGGGATAGACACTGCCTGCCCTTCCCCACCTCCCTGCAAAACGTATCAGGATAAAGCAAGGGTAAATGTGAAAAATAAATAAATAAATATTCCATACTGATGTATCTGGTTTTTGTAGTTTATTTTTTGTTAGGACACGCGTGGAAAAGAACTTTGAGTTGTTTGTTTAAAAAAAAAAAAAAAAAGAAAGACGATTACGTGAATGACACCTTTCTGACTTGCTCAAAGGGGAACTGGTGTGATGTAAATATACTCCCTCCATAAAAGCTTTCCATTGTCGGAAAGAGAACAGAAGGTAACCACCGAAACTGTTGCCAATCTTCAATCATTTGAGATGAAAGAAGATAAGAGGCGGTGAGTCATCAGGCTGGGAACTACACCTGCATAACCTCATCCCATGGAATTATCCTTTGGAAATTCTCACTGAAGATCACACTGGATAGGTTTAGAGATGACTGACTGGAGATTTAAAGGCATACAATGTTTTTCAGCCTGTTCTACAGTGTGTGAGAAACAAAAAACAAATCCAACTTATGTCCACCTGTGCTGATAAAATAGCAAGAAAGTACTGTCATGTATTCAAATGTCAGTTTCTACTGGAAATATACTGTTCGGTCAGTCATATAAACATTACCAAGGTTTCATAACTGGGGATCAAACAACACACTGACAGTCAAAAATGTGCTTTTTTTACAACAATAGTACAAAAATGTATGTTCTTAACACTGAAACAGTGCATTATCAAATTAACATACTGTCCTAAAGATAATGATCTAAATGAACTGCTTCATGCACTTTGCACAGTGTACAATTCTACTTTTTTCTACCAGAATGCTTCCTCACTTGTAGACCTTCCCCTTTCTCCCAGGTATATTTTTCTGTGCAAGCCAGCTTAGCAAATCATTACTTTGTAGACTTGGTTTGAAGGCAGGCCACAAAGCTGACAAACTGACTTGTGTCTAATCCAACAGCTGTTTTATGGAGACACAACTGTGTATACGTAACCTGTTATCAATGAGTGTTGCCACATAGCATATGATACTGCCACAATACTACTACTACTAATAATAGTACTACTATTAATAATACTACTAAAAATAATCATAGAGATTAAGCCACAGGCTCTCCCACCATCACGGTTTTCATCACAGTAGGTCTTTATCTCAGTACAGGTCAAAGTCAAAGTCAATTTCTGTAGGGATTTTTTTGCATTGTCTCAAAGCAGCTTTACAACTTTCTAGGCCCACAGCGCCAAATGAGCAGGATTGCCTAGGATGATGGCAGCAAAGAAAATCTCCCTAAATATGATGAGAAAGAAGAAGCCTTGGTAGACCTAAACTCAAAAAGGCATCCTTCCTCTTGGGATGTTATATGTAAGGATTCAAATAAATGACCTAAATAATAAATCTATACTAATAAATACACAGAAACTATAAAATCTGAAATATAATATAGACTATAATAAATTAGAGAGAATACAATATTATGGTGAATATAATAAAATAGGGATTAAATAATAAAGAATATTTATGAGTCTCTGAGTTATTCAGTCCCAGGGGCCTCAAGCAGGTAACAGTTTTGGTGGTGTGGCATCCTCAGTCAGCAGGAGGAGAGGAAGAGGAGTTAGTTAGGTTCTCTGATGTGGTCTGGGTAAAGGTATGAGAACTGGAACTCATACTTTTACGCAACAGCTCAGGGAGAAAACAGACTATGTAATTAGGATGTCAAATGTAGCAGGAACATTAACATTTACAGCATTTAGCAGACGCCCTTATCCAGAGCGACTTACAACTTATACAGTCTTACAATCCAAGCATTTGTGGGTTAAGGGTCTTGCTCACGGGCCCAACAGTGGCAGCTTAGTAGAGGTGGGATTTGAACCCTGGAGTCCAGTACCTTAACCACTAGGCTACCACAGTCCCACAGGAAGGTAACAGGTTTGGTGGCATGGCATCCACACTCAACAGGAAGATTGGAGGGCATGTTAAGGTCCTCTGATATGTTCTCTGTTTAAAAGAGTGGGGTAATTGGGCAGAGATAGAAAAAAGGTAGATTACAGCTTTAGGTGTGTGACCAACCTCAAATGATCTGGTGTTTCTTACAGGAGAACTTCAAGCCTGTGCAGCCAAATCTGACTGTGGATCTATGCGAGCAAAGTCACTGCATCAAGGTAAACAAGACGTTAACGTATAGCAACGTTCTTCATCTCATAAAGGTAATCCCTACTTGATTAAGGTCACGCTAATTAAATCTCTCCACCCAGGCAAAGCGAGTGGATGTGAAGTATGGCGTCACCGCTCTCTACTGCCAGCCTCCATGCTGTGAGTCTTCCAATCCCGAACACTAATTTCAGGAACTCCATGAAAGGATTTTTTTTTCCCGGAGAAACCTGAGATGAACAGTTTCCAGTTACGAATAAAATACGCCTTTGCTAAATCATTTGAAAACATCCCCGTTTAGAGTTCCTGTAATACAGATATCATCTGGGAATTTTGGGAGGGGTAGCATTTAGTGCTGCTAGATACAACCTGCCCGACAACAACATTTTGATCACCTCGGCATGTATCCAGACTTTCTGAAAAGTGTGAGATAAAAGCAAGCATGTTGTGACTGTTTCCTCCACGCTTAATATACACAGAATGAGTCATTTTTGTCTGAATTTCCTCCTTGCTAAGAGCACGCACGTGAACCGTCACATTTCTGCTTGTGTATGCAGCACGTGCTACCTTCATGTCCACACGCAGTGGCAGTGAATGGCAGTTCATGCATATAATGGTGCCAGCAGTGACAATGACTACAGCAATAGCCATGGTGGCTGTCATGACAGCTGTTGCAATGATAGGTAAGCTGTTGGCGCTTTCACACTCAAGGGACGCAGCCATGTAAAACCTTTTGCTTACATTAAATTATGAAAAATCACAATCGTGTTTGAATTTTCTAATAGACTGTAGGCTATATATTTGTGGAAAAAACAGAAGCTTTTGTGCTTAGAACAAAAAATCCAGAGTATTGCTAATTTGAAGGGATTCAGGTTTTTCCTGTTCTTGCCTTAAGTTCTGTGGTCAGAAATGAATGTGTCTGGGTTGACAGGTGGAGGTGGAGTAGCGGGTGTGACAAAATCTGTCAGTGCAGCAGGATTTTAAAACCACAATCAGGTCTATGGAAAACCTAGTGTCTCTGTTCTGAGATACTAACCAAAAGGTTCAAATCCCGGCTTCACTAAGCTGCCATATTCAGGTGCTTGGTCAAGACTATCAGGTCTCAGATCAGACTCAGATCAGTTGTAAGATTCCATTCATTAGTACTGTAGCTAATTAATGCTATACCTACCCTTAGCCTTAACCTCAGTAACCTAAAGCAAATCCTTTTGCTCTTTTGGGTTCTCAAAAGAAAGTTGCAGTTTCTATTTTAAAACAATACAGGTTCTCCCCATTTTACGATGGCCAGACGATGGGACTTACAAAAACACATTCACCAGAAACTGTACTCTGAATGTTGAATTCCAGATTTTCCCAGGGTGGGCGGCACTGTGGTTCAGTGGGTAGAACCGTCGCCTCACAGCGAGAAGGTCCTGGGTTTGATCCCAGATGGAACAGTCTAGGTCCTTTCTGTGTAGAGTCTGCATGTCCTCCCCATGGCCCTGTGGGTTTACTTCAACAGTTCAAAGACATACTTTGGGTTAACTGATTACACTAAAGTGGCCCCTGTGTGAGTGTGTGCCCTACGATGGATTTCCGCCCTGTCTAGGGTTGTTCCTGCCTTGCACCCTGTTCTGTGGGCTAGTCACCGACTCTCCTGTGATCCTGTAAATGATTAAGCGGATAATAAATTGAATTAATAAAATAATTTTCCCAGGCAATCGATACGCAGCGCACTCCCACACTCAAATGAGGAAGCTGGCAGTGCCCGGCGTAGTGAGTCATGTGGCGGCAGTGAGGAGTGCTGGGAAATGTAGTAAGGAAAAGCCATAGTTGTGCAATAAGTATTTTGTTTTTCACTTTCAATACATTATTCAATAAATGACATGGGACATTCAATACTTTATAATGAAATAAACTTTAAGTTAATTAATTTGCCCAACTGTCATTTAATGCAAGTGTTTTAAGCATGTTTAAGGTACGATTTGGAACTTAGTTCGTGACATAGGGAGTCACGTGGCAAGAGTGATGAGCGGTCAGGGTCGTGTTCAGTATTAAGCATGTGTAAGGAACGTTACACTATGACATTTACAGTATATACAGAGGTACCTCGGTTCTCGCTCACCTCGGAACTTGATGAATTCAGTTCTCGACGCATTCGATTAAAAAAATTTGTCTTGGCCCTCTCATTGTATGATGGCTTACACAGTGAGGATTTTCTGGGGGTCTGGAATGGATTAATTCAGTTTACATGATTCCTTATGGGAAAAATTGTTTTTGGTTCTCGACAAGCCCTCTGGAAAGAATAACGATGAGAACCGAGGTATCACTGTATTAAACTACTCGGTTTATATCAGAACCAATCCTCATTGTAAATCGGGGACTACCGATCTTTCAGATTTTTCTATCCTCATGGGGACATTTGGTCTTCAAAATGAAATATAAGCTTGACCCACACACACACTGGGAGACTTCAGAGACACCATAGTACCTGAAGAAAACCCACAGAGACAAGGGGAGAACATGCAAACTCACACTGGCAGTGACTGGGCTGGGACTTGACCCAGTTTTATGGAGCAGTGAGGTAGCAGTGTTACCTAAGACTCCATCTGTGAGTCAATGAGCTGTCTATCAAAAGTGAAGCAGTGCTGTCTGACTCGCACCCAGCTCTGCTTCTTCATGCCACCTCCCAGATACATCCCAGTGCATGGTTTGGCTTCTCTAGTTTCCCTCAAGGAGAGAAAAATAGTGCATGCCCTACAATAAACCAGTGTTTTGTTGCAGGTGTAATTCCAGCCATGCACCTGACCAGAGTTAATCAGTTACTGAAGATTATGACAATGATAACGACAATAGTAACTAAATGTCAGATTTCTTAAATGAATTGTACTCATAAGGAGGAGGAAATAGAAAATACGTCCTCTGGGAATTTCTTATAACGTAGCTCAGGCCAACAGTTTCCTATGACCTACATATCCATGTGGATTACATATCATTATCATAATGAATATGCCAGGATTTTTTCATTACTAACTACACTATACATCATACTCTCTTTAACATTCTAAATTACACACTGTTGTCTGAAGTTAATATCGAAACGCATGTTTAATTTGGTCCAGGTTACAAGATGAAACAAACAATAAAGGCTCGAGGTGTTTCCCGCTTACCAGGACCACACACAGGTGAGAAAAGTGTTATTTTACATAAAAGCATGACTAAGGAACTGTATGAAGGCACCGAATAACTTAAAATTGGTGCAAAGTCTTAATAAGCTAAGGGGTGGTGACGCATCTATCACTGGGCAATGATGAAGAGTAAAATAGGCAGTGCATAAACAATTTTATGCAAACATTTGCATAAATTACATGCTTTGCTCATGTTAACACAACCATTAGGAACAAATTAACCTATGATAGTGTTTGCTTGGACCATCAAAGCAAATGGCTTAATAATGCATTAACACAATAATATTTAATGCAGCAATATATACTGTAGGTATGCACTGCATAATGTCTGTAGGCTGTAGATACGTGGTCAGATAAGGTTATTATTAAAGTTATTAATCTACGTAGCCCATATATTGTCAGATTCATTAGCTGTTATAATCCAGCATTTTTATTAAACAACACAGTTTTATTAAACATTGAACAACATTTGGGTGTAGCTGCATTCCTTACATGCACCGAGACGATGATGATGATGATGATGATGATGATAAGCATGTGCTTGATCTGCATTCCGCAGAGAATGCAGAACAGTTGTGCATTAATTTCTGTTTGAGAAATAGTTTCTATTCGTGGAAACTGCAGGAGTAGGAAGTAATGTGTTTTTGCAACACAGCAGACCAAAGAAGCAATTAATAATAATCAACGCAGCCTCCAGAGCTAAAGCCTTTTCACGCCGAGTCTGATTTTTATGCAAGAAAAAAACAGATACGCTTTTTAACGTAGTGGGACCTTCACACCAAGTGCGATGCGTTTTTTTTTTTTTGTCTAAACACTGAGAACTCCCTGTCTGCTTTTGCTTTCTTTAATTTCCCTTCTGTTAATGTGTCGTGGACATTCTGACCAATCTTTTTTAACTTCGTCAACTTAAGCGGAGATTAGTGCAGGATGCTACAGTTTGTGTTTTAAGTGAGCATGAACAGATTAAAATGCACTTAAACTCAGTGGTGCTTGAAAGTTTGTAAACCCTTTAGAATTTTATATATTTCTGCATAATTATGACCTAAAACATCATCAGATGTTCACACAAGTCCTAAAAGTAGATAAAGAGAACCCAGTAGTTAAACAAATGAGACACAAATATTATACTTGGTCATTTATTTATTGAGGAAAATGATCCAATATTACATATTAGTGAGTGGCAAAAGTATGTGAACCTCTAGGATTAGCAGTTAATTTGAAGGCTAAATTAGAGTCAGATGTTTTCAATCAATGGGATGACAATCAGGTGTGAGTGGGCCCCCTGTTTTATTTAAAGAACAGGGATCTATCAAAGTCTGCTCTTCACAACACGTTTGTGGAAGTGTATCATGGCATGAACAAAGGAGATTTCTGAGGACCTCAGAAAAAGAGTTGTTGATGCTCATCAGGCTGGAAAAGGTTACAAAACCATCTCTAAAGAGTTTGGACTCCACCAATCCACAGTCAGACAGTTTTGTACAAATGGAGGACATTTAAGACCATTGTTACCCTCCCCAGGAGTGGGTCGACCAACAAAGATCACTCCAAGAGCAAGGTGTGTAATAGCTGGTGAGGTCACAAAGGAGGGCCCAGGGTAACTTTTTAAAAAGCAACTGAAGGCCTCTCTCACATTGGCTAATGTTAATGTTCATGAGTCCACCATCAGAAGAACACTGAACAACAATGGTGTGCATGGCAGGGTTACAAGGAGAAAGCCACTGCTCTCCAAAAAGAACATTGCCTGCTCATCTGCAGTTTGCTAAAGATCACGTGGACAAGCCAGAAGGCCACTGGAAGAATGTTTTGTGGACGGATGAGAAGCTCACACCAGATACTGAAAGCCACTCACTAATATGTAATATTGGATCATTTTCCCCCATTTTCCTCTCATTTGTTTAACTGGGTTCTCTTTATCACCTTTTAGGACTTGTGTGAAAATCTGATGATGTTTTAGGTCATATTTATGCAGAAATATAGAAAATTCTAATGTGTTCACAAACTTTCAAGCACCGCTGTAAACAAGAAAACAGTTCCATACAGTCACTGTGAGGTTTATCACCATCAGTTCTTCTCCTTGCACTTATATTCCGCCAGATATTTTTTTTTTAATATCCATGTTTTTATAGTCAGCGTGTTGCTTGTCCTATATACGCTCTTGTGATCTGCTGCTAGCAGGATGAGCTGTTCTGCCTGGACAACCGAGCTCTGATTGGTCAGCCTGATTTTAAGCATCTGAACAACACAGAAATTAGAACAGGCTCGCATTAAAATTTTTACGCAGCGTCACAGTCCATCAGACTCGGTGTGAAGGACTCTATTAATATAGGTTTGTTCTTTTTCAAACTTGATGTACATTTTTTTACAGTAAAAATCGGACAAAAAAGTGTAACAAGGCTTTTAAATGTGCTAATTTCACAAGCTTATACACACTTCTCAGTTAGTTCTGCTCTCTTCTGAAATAATACCAATCGTTGCATCTGTCACATATATACAGTTTTAAAGTCCACTGTGTGTGTGTGGTGTGTTGTGTGTGTGTGTGTGTGTGTGGGTGTGTGTGTGTGGTGTGTGTGTTGTGTGTGTGTGTGTGTGAGAGAGAGAGAGAGAGAGAGAGGAGGAGAGAGAGAGAGAGAGAGAGAGAGAGAGCGAGCAAGGCTGAATCAATGCACTGCACACAGCTTTACACTGACATTATTTTACAGTACAGTAATTTAAACAGTTAAAAATTGAAAATCTATATGTAATGATCAGTGTTGATATTAAGTAAATCAGTGTATGGGAAACACTGCGATATCTTGATTATATAGTCAATACCAGTACACTACAGTATCTGATATAGATTTCTGTATCTGTATTGATACAGCTATGTATATATTGTATATAGATAGATATATACAGAGGTGTGAAAAAGTGTTTGCCCCTTCCTGATTTCCTATGTTTTTGCATGTTTGTCACATTTAAGTGCTTTGGAACATCAAAACAATTTAAATATCAGTCAAAAACAACACAAGTAAACACAAAATGCAGCTTTTAAATGAAGGTGTTTATTATTAAGGGAGAAAAAAATCCAAACCTACATGGCCCTGTGTGAAAAAGTGATTACCCCCCCCCCTTGTTAAAACATAACTTATTATGGTTTCTCACACCTGAGTTCACTGTCTCTAGCCACACCCAGGCCTAATTATTGCCACAACCTGTTCTCATTCAGAACATCACTTAAATAGGACCTGCTTGACAAAGTGAAGTACACAAAAGATCCTTAAAAGCTACACATGCCGAGATTCAAAGAAATTCAGGAACAATTGAGGAAGAAAAGTAATTGAGATCTATCAGTCTGGAAAGGGTTATAAAGCCATTTCTAAAGCTTTGGGACTCAGCGAAACCACAGTGAGAGCCATTATCCACAAATGGTGAAGACATGGAACAGTGGTGACCCTTCCCGGAGTGGCCGGCCGACCAAAATTACCCCAAGAGCCCAGCAACGACTTATCCAAGAGGTCACAAAAGACCCCACAAACAACATCCAAAAGAACTGCAGGCCTCACTTGCCTCAGTTAAGGTCAGTGTTCATGCCTCTACCATAAGAAAGAGACTGAGCAAAAATGGCCTGCATCACAGAGTTCCAAGACTAAAAACCACTGCTGAGCAAAAAGAACATTAAAGCTTGTCCAATTTTTCCAGAACACATCTTGATGATCCCCAAGACTTTTGGAAAAAAAGGTGTGTGTCCTATTACATCTGATGTAAAAGTAACACAGCATTACCAACAGTAAAATATGGTGGTGGTAGTGTGATGGTCTGGGGCTGTTTTGCTGCTTCAGGACCTGGAAGAAACTTGCTGTGATAAATGGAACTATGAATTCTGCTGCCTACCAAAAAAATCCTGACGGAGAAAGTCCGGCCATCTGTTCGTGACCTCAAGCTTGGAAACGAACTTGGGTTCTGCAGCAGGACAATGATCCAAAACACACCAGCAAGTGTGGCTGAAGAAAAACAAAATGAAGACTTTGGAGTGGTCTAGTCAAAGTCCTGACCTGAATCCTATTGAGATGCTGTGGCATGACCTTAAAAAGGCCGCTCATGCTGGAAAACCCTCCAATGTGGCTGAATTACAATAATTCTGCAAAGATGAGTGGCCAAAATTCCTCCACAACGCTGTAAAAGACTCATTACAAGTTATTGCAAACTCTTGGTTACAGTTGTTGCTGCTAAGGGTGGCCCAACCAGTTATTAGGTTTAGGGGGCAATCACTTTTTCACACAGGGCCATGTAGGTTTGGGTTTTTTTTCTCCCTTAATATGTTTGATGTTTTCTCCCTTAATAGGTTTGATGTTCCAAAACACTTAAGTGTGACAAACATGCAAAAACATAGGAAATCAGGAAGGGGGCAAACACTTTTTTCACTTTTTATGTATAGGGTCATAAAAATTTACACAAATTTGGGACACTTTATATATATTGCTATTTACTGACAGCAGCTGCATCACATGATAATAATAATAATAACAACACTTTATTTATAACGCAACCAACCAACCACATTTTATAGCTTAATAAACAGACGCTATATAAAACAATGAAACACAGCCATTAAATTGTTAACAAAATACTTTTTTTTTTTTTCACATTTTGAAAGTCCAGCGAACGTGGAATTTGAACAGGGGTACATAATCATTTACATAAGACTGTATAGTTGGCATGGACCAGTTCCCATGCTTCCATTATTGTACCACATGAAGATCTAGACACGCAAGCCAATTTTCACATGAAACAAAGGAGCTTTTAAAATGAACCCAACATTGAAGGTCTTGAATACAACATTAAACAAACAAATACTGCCTTTTATTTTCACAATAGACAACAGATTAGCACAATCATGCCAGTGCAGCAGTCCATAACAACAGTCTTTTGTGTGACCAACACTAATAAACGAGGTTTTGGAGCAGTGTGGGAACCTTACCCATGAAGAGACCGTGTGGCTGCAGATTATTATTGAAACCAAACAGATGCTACACGTCATACAAAGATCCAGTTGTTTGAAGTCTGCGGCCAATTGTTTACAGATGTGGGGGCAGGTGTAGCCTTTGCTTAGTTGGCATGAAAACAAGCAGCCACATCAACTCTTTGTGGATCAGCTTTCCCACCACGGTGAAGGTTATGCTTTCCCATCAGTTGATCGGTTTGTTAATAATAATTCATTCATACCTAATTGTGCATACACGTAACTATATGGGTGTAGTTTGTAGGCTGTGACGCTAACATGGTCGTGTTATGGTAGTGTGTTGCTCTGGTATGAGTGTCTCAGGTGCAGCTATGTTATTGGGTAAACAGTGTACACCTATGGGCATTTATCTGTGGGCTTGATAACTGCATGACTGAGTTCATAATAAAGTAAAAAATACATATACAATAAACAGAAATATATGAAAAATATAATTTTGTAATATATAACCATTTCCTTGCTCATATATGAAACTGTTTCACTACAAAAAATCCAAGTAGAGTGGAATCCAATATGAATTTCAACAGAGTGCATTTATTACTTTTTAATAATTCAATAAACACAAAAAACATACCAGTGGTTGTCTGAATGATGCCTTTTTAGTGCAATGCATTCTTTTCCTAAGGTACTTTTACTAGAAACAGCATGTGCAAGCTGCCATCTCGTGAGTCAGGCATGTTGCCAAAGCTTGCAGTTACACAGAATTCTGTGTTCATGTGAAGGAATCTGCTGTAGCACAGGAATGAGCAAAGCCATATAAGGAATTGTCCAAATTCATTCAGTTCTGTTCCCTATAGGCTAATAGTGCTAAAATATGGTATGCCAGACTTGCTGGAAGGTATTTTAATTAGCTATCTAGTGAATTAATTCATTTATTCTATCCATTGAGTCGCGTCCGACCCTTGGATACTCCGTAGACCAGCCTTATACTGATCCACAGAGCTTTGCAATGCAATGCAATGATGGTTTTTAACGGAGTAGGTCACCAGGTCTTACTCCAACCCATCATAGGGCACATAAAGCCAAGTGAATGTAAAAGTGTACAAGGCCTGTGCCAGATGTGATTGGGTATATGCGTACACACACACCAAAATCAAACAGCCTAAATACTGACTTACAGGTACTGAATAAACAAGCACAGCACAGCAGTAGTGTTAGCAATAGACACGTCTTAAATTGAATTACAGGGGACCAGCCTTTGCCTTGCAATTCAGGTTCTTGCCAATGAAGGACATTCGCTGTGTATGAGTGGAAATTCTAACTCTCAAAGCAGGAATTCAGACAAGAGATCCTGCGAAAGATTCTGTGGATGTGGGTTTCGGTGTGTCATTACCAAGATAATAGATGCTAAATGCTTCACAGAAGGGGAATTTTAGTCAGTTAATTTACTTTAATTAACTTCTCCTGTTCGAAATGCTATACAGGCACAAATGGTGGTGGTGTGGTTGGGCTGCATTAGTTTGTCAGTAGAAATGCTTTCAATGTTTCATATTCTGCTGGTCTCTAGCAGCAAAAGAAATTCAACGATGCAATCATGATGACACCTGTCAGCCTCTCTAAATTATACACATTTTTTTCCAGCTTTATTTTCTTCAGAGACCGAGGAGTCGAACCTAAAAACTCAACTCACATGTACGATGCTTGGTGATGAATACAGCACAGAAAGCCCGCAGTTACGACACTGCGAAAGGTCCAATCTACTGCAAGACTTCACGGACAACTTAAAAGTGTAGCTCTGAAGATGGTTCAAGACTGAGTGCATATATTATTTTTCTTCTGTATGGACTGTTGCATGTATTTTTGCCTTTGTGTTTGTTTTGTGTGTAGAATTGAAGCCATTTACTGATATACTGGTATATTATTATGTTATTGTGAAAAGGACTTATTTTTTTATACCTATGTCATTGATATCTCAATATGATTGTAATATAATGTTTGTGTCCACCATCACTGCCATTTTATATATTAAAGTTTTCAATAAAGTTCTTTATGTTATTCTCAATGTAATGGTATTTAATACCAATACTTGAATATCTAAAAAAGGAACTAAAGAGGAGGTGAAAGAAAGACCATTTCATCATTTCACCCATTCAACCATTTGAATCAGACACTATGCAGTTTGATTTATTAATTTGAGGACTTTTGAATGCTTACATTTTCTAAAACATTTTTAAAATTGGGAGCACAGAATTTGGTGTCACTCTGGTGGCACAGCTGCAAATTGCTGGTCTACCACTGCTGTGTCCTGATTGGCTGTGACTTCTGGCCACATTGGGCCTCACAGAACAGGACGCTGTGGTCTTACAGACAAACCATCCAGGGTATACTTCCTTCTAACCCTATTTTCTTAACTGACACAATTAAGTGCAAAATAGACTATTAACAGATATAGAGGAATTATCATTTAACACATTAAAATGAGTTTTCTCTCTTTTCCTTGCCACTAATTAATATTTAAAGTGTGCTACACAGTTCCAAAACAGCAATACAGCTGATCTAGTCTAGAGAAATGTCTACTGTTTTAATTAGACTATATAGATACAAGTTTGTGGACTCCCAAAAAAATACTTTCAAAAATATAAGTATGGAGCTTGCCCCCCACCTTTGCTGCTACAACAGCTTTTGTTGTTCTAAATGGACTGTCCACTAGATTTTGGAACATCTCTGTGAGGTCTGCTTCTGATGTTAGACAAGAAGCCCAGACTCACTTTTCACATTCCAGTACATTTTAAGGTGTCTGATGAAATTTAGATGAATAATAATAATAATAATAATAATAATAATAATAATAATAATAACAATAACAACTACAATAATAATAATAATAATAATAACAATAATAATAATATTATTATTGTTATTATTATTGTTATTATTATTAGTGTTATTATTATTATTATTATTATTATTATTAGTGTTATTATTATTATTATTATTATTTATATAGCACCTTTTATACAGCAATAGTTCAAAGAGCTTTACAGTAAAGAAAATGGCACAAATACAGTACATTAAAATAAAACATCTACATCTAGGAGACATCCTTATCCAAAGTGACTTACAACTAATACACTCAACTACAACTGTTACAGTTCAAGCAATTGTGGAAAGTAAAAGCAAAAGTAATTGAACCCAGAACCTTCTGGTCCATAGTCCATTACCTTAACTGATAGGCTACCACAACAATTGAAAAAACAGTGAAAAAGCAGGAATAAATTAGAAGAGATGCTTGATAGGAATAAATGAATGAATGAATGAATACACTGGAAATCAGCATGTCACTGATGCAAGAATATGGTGTGGAGAAAATAAAACACAGTACCTGGATCCCTGCCAAAACGTAAATGGTTTGGAACCAAGAGTACCTGGTTCAAGGTCAAGGTTCTGTGCAAGCCAATCACGTTCTCAATCTAAGTTGGAAAACCAATTCTCTATGGACTTTGTTTAAAGACAGCAGGGCAGAAAGTTGATGAACTGACTTGTTGGAAGTGGAAACCTACAAATGTTCCATACCAGGGCCAATGGGGTGTCAGTGCAACCCATTTTATGACCACTGTTTGTCTATGCAGAATGCAGAAATGTATGTTTTACATTATGAATGTGTTAGTGAGTGTTGCTGAAATACCAGAGCTCAGTAATACGAAGGGGTGTCCATAATCTTTTATCTATATAATGTATCACTCATTCACCTAGCTAAATAACTTACATTTTACTTGTACACTGTTAATGACACCATATACATTGCTTAATACTATGTTGTTTATACATTGTGTACTCATGCAATCCTCTTTAAATATCAGAGAATAATGAATCTGTGATTCACAGTCATTTAGATAGCATGGCAAGAACTAGATATTGCTCAGAGCAGTATCTACCCTACTAAAAACATCATACATTATAATTATTAACATTGCGATTATTACTTCCTGTAATACCTGTCGGAAAAGCTAAGGCGAAAATAACAAACAATGCTGCAATGATGTATCATTTTGATTTGTAGCCCCCACATAACAATTAAACAGTCTTTACTCAAATAATATATGACTCTCATCAAGCTGTGCGTCAGTGCTGGATTCTGTATTTAGATAGTGGACAATACAAACCATTTTATGGCTTTACAACATTTCAACTTATTAAGCTATTGTTTAATTAAGCAATAATACATGAGAGGGAGCGCTTCAACGTGAAATATTGGTATGGGTGTGATGCAGTCGTAGGCACAAGGCCACAGGCTGAGTGCCGAAGACCAGAAACAATATTGGGACATAACCTCCTCCAGAACATGAAGTAAATAGAAACATAATTTCCAACAGGTGATGGTCGCAAGCATGGGCACTCGTTATGTTCGGTAGTGCCGAGCTAACACCTCGCACCTAACATTCAAAACACCGAGCTTATATAGAGTTCCAAGCATCTGTAACCAATAATCAATCCAAGTCCTGTGACTAGAGAGGGACTCCCGGATTGGCTGGCGAAATCTCACGTGACCTGTCGCATGCCATGGGCAATACTGTTATGCTCGCTCCCTGCCGAGGTGAGCAAGGGGAAAAACAGAGTGAGTGGGGCGTGACATACCCCCCCACGAAGGACGGAGACAGAGCCAGAACTACTAAAAAAATGGCTTCTCAGACTCTCCAAGTTTTCTGGCAGTTTCCTCCCGGGCCGACACCTTGGAGGATTTCGGTAAGTCTATTGTTGTTGTCAACTGGGGGCCTTGTTGTGCTGCTGGTGGTCGGTCTCACCATCAAGCTGTAGTGGAGCAGAAGTCCTGTTGACGGACTCTGGAATGGTAATCGCCAACTTGGAAGTCTCTAAAACATGCGCTGACTTGGCTGGCTTTGAAACATGCACCAATTTGACAAGCCCTGGAACAGGCACTGACTGGACAAGCTCAGGAACAGGCACCAACTTGACAGTCTCTGAAACAGGCACCGAATGGATGATCTCTGGAGCATACTTGCTCTGGACGATCTCAGGGACGAGCATCCGCAGGACTGTCTCTGAAGCTGACATGCTCTGGATGGTCTCTGGAATGGGCGTGCTCTGGACGGTCTCGGTGACGGGTATCCTCGGGACGGTCTCTGAAGCTGACATGCTATGGATGATCTCTGGGACGGCTGTGCTCTGGATGGTCTCTGGAGCAGACGTTCTCTGGCCGTTCTCTGAGACTGGCGTCCTCGGAGCAGGCACTGGAACAGTGTCCTCGGGTCACGCTCTGGCACCGACGTCTTCAAGGCAGGCACTGAAACTGACATCCTTGTGGCAGGCACTGACACAGACGTCGTCTGATGCTGGCTCATGAACAAATGTCTTTCGGACAGAGTCGGGAACTGCCACCTTTTGGACAAACTCGGGAACTGCTGTCTTCTGGACCGACTCAGGAACTGCTGTCCTCTGGACAGACTTATGAACTGCCGTCTTCGGGACAGACACCAGAATGGACATCATCTGGGATGACTGTGGAACAGACTTCCTTAGGACAGGGACTGGAAAGAATGTCTTCGGGACCGGCTTGGGAACAGACATCTTCGGGACCGGCTCTGTGACAGACATCTCATGGACAGACCTGGCAACCGATGTCCTCTGGGCAAGCTCATGAAAGGACATCTTCTGGACGAGCTCACAAACAGACGTCTTCTGGACTGGTTCTGAGACAGATGTTTTCTGGCTGAGCTCAGGAACTGACGTCTCCTGGGTGGTCCCAGAAACTAACGTCTTCGGGGCAAACACTGGCACTGACGTCTCCTGGACAAGCTCACGAACTGACGTTTTCCGAGCAGTCCCAGGAACGAATGCCTTCCGGGAAAACATTGGCACTAACGTCTCCTGGAAAAGCTCATAAACTGACGTCTTCTGGGCAATCCCAGGAACGAACGTCATCTGGACCGGTACTGGATATGGTTTAGCTCTGGCGAGGGCTATAACCCTGAAACAGCCGGCTAGAGGTGGATTCAGCAGATGAGTATACCGCTGGTTGCGCATCCCAAGATCTCCCTTGGCCCTCTCCAGCTGTGAGTCTAAAATTAGTCCATAATTTTTCAAAAATCTCATCACACATCCCTAACTCCAGTTGTGTTCAAACCTTAATGGCCCATTGCAGTACTGTACCCGTAAGGCGCCAATGAACAAAAAAAACACTCGTTTGTACTCAGAAAAATGGCGCTTTGACGGCAGGTACCTGGTACACTGAGTGATACATTTTTCACAGTTCTTCCAGTTGCCATCAAACTTGTTTGCAAGTTTAAGCTGAATGGGCAAAGGTGCCATATTAGGGGTCCTGAGGGCATCTAGAACCCCCACAGCAGGTTGAGGTTCAGTCCCAGGGGACTCGGACCGTTTCGGAAGTGGAGAAGCTGTTCGCCAAAGTGTCTCCTTGACAAGACGTGCGATTTCCTCCAACTTCCATTCCTGCCATACTAGACGCCCTTTTAAACCTGCTGATTCCATATTTAAGGCGAGGTGTTCTGTAACGAATACAAAGAGTCGAGGGTAGGAATCAGATGCAGGGTTTTATTACAGCAAACAAGAACAAACACAGCTAATGAAGGACACACGTAAACAAACAAACTAAAGAACTGAGCAATAGCTAACACAGCTAACAAAAGAAAGAACCGCCTGCTAACGTCAAAACAATGGGGAGCGCTAGAATAAACAAAAACTATACCCCATGAAACTTACTGGGTGCGGGCTAAGTAGAAAGAAATCCTCAACATAAACAAAGCAAGACGGGATTATCTCCGAACGCAAACAAAACACAAACTAATCCTGTCCAGACATGAAGCACTATTGAGCCTAATCCTCTCCAGGACCAAAACGAAACCGGAAACGTAACCCTCTCTGCATGAAGTAAACAGAAACGTAATTCCCCAACAGGCAATATCCCCAGTAAGAGTGGGTGCTCGTTCGGTAGTGGCCGAGGCTAACGCTTGCGCCTACGTTCAAAACACCCGAGCTTATAAAGAGTCCCGAGCATCTGTTGCCAATAACCAATCAAGAGTCCCGTGCCCAGGGAGGGACTCCCGGATTGACCGGCAAAATCCCACGTGTCCCGTCGCGGCACCGTGGGCGATACTCTCATGCTCGCTCCCTGCCAAGGTGAGCGAGGGGAAAAACAGAGTGAGACCATGGGGTGTGACAGTTGGGTTAAGAGCTGGACTTTAGTGTAAATTTTACTTGTGATAGGTGTAGGCTTGTAGCCAGTCTGACGGAGAAGATTGTAGTTTTAGAGGCGCGCATCCAGACATTAGAGAAGGCTAGCTCAGCTCCTAGCTTAGCAGATCTGGATACCAAAGGCGCAGTCCTCGCAGCAGGGCAAGTGGGTGACGGTTCGGCGACGTAGTCGTAAGGCTAGTCCACGAGAGCACCACTCTTTACCTGTTCACGTGTCCAACAGGTTTGCCTCCTCAGTGAAACACCTACTGAGCAGCCTGTTGAAAGAGCTCTGGTCATAGGTGACTCTATTTTATGACATGTGAAACTTGCTACCCCTTTAGGGACACCAGCAGCTAGAGTTCTCTGTATCCCCGGAGCCAGAGTGCAGGACATTGTAACGAGTCTTAGTGAACTCGAGAGCCGCAGATTCTCTAGGATAGTTATTCATGTAGGGGCTAATGATATACGCCTTCGTCAGTCAGAGGTTACTAAGGCTAATTTTGTAGAGGTGGTTAGCGTGGCGAAGGCAATGTCCGATGCTGTAGTCTGCTCTGGCCCCATCCCAATGAGGCGAGGTGACCAAGCCTACAGCAGGTTATGGTCGCTGAACTGCTGGCTGTCCAACTGGTGCTCTGAAAACAACGTGGGCTATATAGACAACTGGATAGCCTTTAAAGGTAAGCCTGGCCTTTTAGGATGGGATGGTGTGCATCCCACTCTGGAGGGTGCTGCTCTCATCTCCTGCAACATTGCCCATAGTCTTATGGCCCAATTGGTTAGGGGCTGACTATCCAGAGCAGGGGTCAGGCAGCAGACAGACCGGCTTAACCAACTCTCTGCTGGTAGCCATGCACTGTCAACCAGAACCCACATTATTGAAACTGTGTCTGTTACCCGCATCTGCCCTAAACGTAAATGCTCTCAAAAAGTCTGTTTTAATAACCTCATTAGTATAAACACAGATAGCTGCCAAAGAAATAACAACATTAGACTAAAGCTAGGATTACTTAACATTAGATCACTTACAAACAAAGCAGTGATTGTAAATGAAATGATCACTGATAAACGCTTACACGCTCTCTGTCTCACCGAAATTTGGATTAGACCTGATGAATATTTAGCCTTAAATAAAGCCTCACCTCCTGGATACAGTCATGCAAATTGCCCTCGTCCTAATGGTCTGGGGGGAGGCATAGCCACAATTTTTGACAAAGAGCTAAGTGTTACAACTAAATCCCATTACAAGGCTAATTCTTTTGAAATACTGATGCTTAATGTGACTGATCCATCGTTATGGAAGTCAAAACCACACTCTTTTCAGCTTATCACTATTTACCACCCTCCTGGTCCCTATTCAGAATTTCTTCAGGAATTTGCTAACTTTCTTTCCTGCTTACTACTGTCAACAGATAAGGCTTTAATTGTAGGTTATTTCAATATTCACTTCGACAATGAGCAGGATCCACTTAAAATTGCTTTCGAGTCAATCTTAGAATTCATGGGTATCACTCAGAATGTGATGGGACCAACCCACTGCTGTAATCATACTTTAGATCTAATATTAACATTTGGTATCAATATAGATAACCTTGATGTTTTCCCGCAAAGTGATTCGATTTCAGATCACTATCTTTTAGTATTTGAGCTATCTATAATAAATAAAATCCTTCTGCCTCGTTATCACACCAAGCGAACTATCACATCTGCTACTCCAGCTGCATTTATTAAAAAACAGACTTGAAATTTAATACACCTACGGAGATCAATCATCTTGAGTGTGTAAATGGCCAATTAGAATGTGTGCTTCGCCCAACCCTGGACACGATTGCTCCTGCTTGGGGCAAACACATTAGGAAAAAAAGGCTAGCACCATGGTATAATGACCACACTCGTACTTTAAAGCAAAGAACACGGCATCTAGAGCGCAAGTGGAGACATAGTAAATTGGAGGTGTTTAAGATTGCTTGGAGGGACAGCATGCCCTTACTAAAGGTAAAGCTGCATACTTCTCTTCAATCATAGAGAAAAATAAAAATTATCCAAGATTTCTCTTTAATAGTCTCCAAATTGACAAAAAACCCTACAGAAAGTGATTCTCCCATTCTGTGTAATTTTAACAGTAATGATTTCATGACTTTCTTTAATGATAAGATAGAAAACATTAGGCATAAAACTCAATGCTCATCACATCACCAAACTGTTCAGCAACCTTCCAGATGCAGCACTAGTGAAGACATCTGTTTAATGAGCTGTAAATCAAGATTAGAATATTTTACCCCAATTACTAATACTGAACTATCCGCACTGATCAGCTCGTCTAAGTCATCAACATGTTTATTAGATCCAATTCCTACACGTTTACTCAAACAAGTAATACCTAATATTATAGAGCCAGTGTTAGTTATTTGAAATTCATCCCTTACCTAGTTTATGTGCCCAAATCCTTTAAGTGTGCCGTTATCAGACCACTGATTAACAAAGCCAATCTTGACCCTTGTGTGATATCTAATTATAGACCCAATTTAAAATCTACTGTTTCTGTCCAAAATCTTAGAAAAAGCCGTCTATCAGCAGCTCTGTAGTTACCTCCAAAGGAATGGTATTTATGAAACATTTCAGTCTGGCTTCAGGCCCCATCATAGTACTGAAACAGAATTAATTAGGGTACTAAATGACTTGCTAATGTCTTCAGATAAGGGATGTGTTTCTTTTCTTGTTCTGTTAGATTTAAGTGCAGCATTTGACACTATAGATGTTTTACTAAACAGACTAGAAAATGCTGTAGGTATTAAGGGATCAGCACTTTCTTGGTTTAAATCCTACTTAAACGACCGGGACCAGTTTGTTCATATAAATAATCTAAGGTGTAAGCTCTCAAAAGTGAAGTATGGCGTGCCTCAGGGGTCAGTGCTTGGCTTTTATTCTCTCTGTACATGCTGCCCCTAGGCTCAGTTATTCGTAAACATGGCATTAATTTCCACTGCTATGCAGATGATACACAGCTGTACATATCAGCCAAATCTAATAACAGCCTTACAATCAACAAAATTGAGAACTGTTTAAAGGAAATAAAAGATTGGATGTTATTTAATTTTCTCTTACTTAACTCAGATAAAACTGAGGTTCTATTAGTGGGACCCAAGGCTGTGAGAGACAGGTTGGCTACATCTATCCTAAATCTAGATGGCTGCCCAGTATTGCCCAGTCCATCTGTAAAAAACTTAGGTGTCACATTTGATTCAGATCTGTCCTTTGATGCACACATTAGCAGCATCCCTCGAATTGCTTTCTTTCAATTACGTAATATCGCTAAACTTAGAAATATCCTCTCTTTTAATGATGCAGAAAAACTTGTATTTATAACCTCAAGGTTGGATTACTGTAACGCCTTACTTACTGGATGCTCTAGTAAATCTATAAATAAACTTCAGTTAGTTCAGAACGCAGCTGCCCGAGTGCTAACTCTAACTAGAAAATTTGATCATATCACTCCTGTTCTATCATCACTGCACTGGTTACCAGTCAAATTCCGCATTGATTACAAAATACTTCTTATAACTTATAAAGCTCTACATGGCCTGGCACCACATTATCTGAGTGAACTCTTAGAGTATTACAATCCAACTCGTCTACTTCAGTCGCAGGATGCAGAACTTCTTTTAGTTCCTAAAATTAAAAAAGTCACAGCCGGGAGAAAAGCTCTCTCATACATGGCCCCCCAACTATGGAATAAACTTCCCACTTTCGTTCGAGACTCAGACACTCTCCAAAGTTTTAAGTCTAGGCTAAAGACATACTTATTTACACAGGTTTTTGACTAGATTTAGACCGGGATGCATGGCTTGGGTCACTGGGGCCGGAGTCTGCAGTCATGTCTGGCCTGCCTGCAGTCATGTCTGGCCTGCCTGCCTTGTCCGTTAGCCGGGAGTGTCGAGTGGGCGGTCTGGCTGAACTGGGCTTCGGTCCTCGTGATCTTGACTCGTGCATCCTTGCCTTAGACTAAGGGCAGAGCTGGGGGTTCATAGTCAAAGAGTCTTACGGTGATCAGAGACGTTGGGGTGCAGTCTTCTGCCTCCCGTGGGGTTGCCAGTGTCTCATGTGATCCCTCTTGGCTGTGTTTCCTACCAGTTCTCCTCTTTCTAGCTATGCTGCTATAGCTAATGCTGCCGGGTCTCATGCTACAATTGGCATCAGTGATTGACATGGCATCAGCGATTGTTAATAGACACTGTGCTCTTAATCAATAACTAATTACATTTTCTGTTTTCTGCAGTTCCAGTCCCACACATGATGTTCATCTGCTGGAGCTCCACTCAAACTGCTTCCGTCATCAGCTCCAGCCCCATCATACCCGGGCCACTTAATGTCGATGCACACTTCACATTTTATTCGAACTTTGACTCCATGACTTTAGTTTCGCTCTTAGATTTATCATCTACCCGGGCCACTTAAAGTCGATGTTGAAATACTTCACATTTTTAGTCGAACTTTGACTCCATTACTGTAAAGTTTCGCTCTTAATTTATCATCATACCCCGGCCACTTAATGTCCGATGTGCATACCTTCACATTCTATTCCGAACTTTGACTCCATGCTTTAGTTCGGCTCGTAGATTTATCACTACGCCGCCCAAGAGAGGTTTGGGTCGCCTTTTTGAGTCTGGTCCTCCCAAGGTTTCTTCCTAGACTATGGTAGTTTTTCCTTCCACTGTCCGCCCTAGCTTCCAATTTGGGATTGGACGTAGTTATTGGAGATAATCTAAATTTGTAAAGTTGCTTTGAGACATGCTCCATTGTAAAAGCGCTATATAAATAAATCTGACTTGAACTTGACTGACTTGACTTACGATAACATACCTGTCTGATGAATCAACCTCCGATCAGCCTTGTATGGTGTTTAATGAAAGATGCAGAGTTTTTGTTGATGGGACTAAAACTGATTTTCAGTCTCGTTGCTCTTCAGTTGAGCTGTGAATCCATTAAGAGGGCTCTTAATGGAGACAGGCTCTCCATGTAAATCGTAGAGATAGCTGTGCATGAAAGCCCCAGTAGATTGTTTTTGTCTGAAATATTCACACCAGCCCACCTAGCACCAACAACCATGCCACTTTCTTCCCCATTTGGATGCCTGTTTGGACAGCAGATTATTTAAGCCATGTCTAAATGCCTAAATGCATTGAGTTGCTGGCATGTGATTGGCTGATAAAATATATGCGTTAACAAGCAGTTGAACAGGTGTACCTAATAAAAGGTCCTGTGAGTGTATGTATATGTAGTTGCAAAACAGAAAAAAAATACTAATTAAACAAAGTCTCTTTCTTAAATATATCAGTCTACTGTGTAACTGTGGGTTCACTTAAATAATTATACAGAAACTTGATCTGACTAAATCCATAACAAACTTCCAATTGGACCTCTTCTTACAATGTACCACTTAAACATTCACACTTTATATATTAGATCATGGAAAGTACTTACGTAATGAATCAATTTGCACTCTTTGGTGTTTCAGTTAACAAGATGTTTAATGTGGTTTGTAGAGATATCCTGCACAATAAAAATGGCACATGTCTGAGCCTGTTGTTTCGAGGAAAGTTATGTAATTGCAAGACATACCACAAAGAAAAATGTAACACATATTGCACATATGAAGGAAAGCAAGTTCTACTTTCCCTACAAGTGACCATAGTGCAGAGATCATATTAAGATCAGTTATATTTATATGTATAAGCTTCAAAAAAGTACATAATTGTATTTTTTTCTCATTTTAACCCTGCATTTCCTGGTCAGAGGCGAGGACGATATGGTGCCTATCCGTAGAGAACACAGTGTAGACTATCAATGTATTAAGATTGTATTTCAGTGTTAGCATGTAGCTCTGTATAAGATTTGTGTGTCATTGTTTGCATTGCCTGTATGTTTAGCATTGTACCTGTGTTTGTTTTAGCATTGTGTGTTAGTGTCAGCATTGTCTGCGAGGTTAGCATTGTAGTTTTGTTCGTATTAGCATTGTGAATCATTGTTAGCATTGTCTGTGTGTTTAGCATTGTAGCTCTCTATAAGCATTCTGTATCATTGTTAGCATTGCCTGTATGTTTAGCATTGTAGCTCTGTTTGAATTAGCACTATGTATCATTGTTAACATTGCCTGTGTGTTTGAATTTTAGCTTTACTTGTATTAGCATTGTATTAGCATAGTATTTGTCTATGTGTTTAGCATTGTGATTCATTGTTAGCATTGTCTGTGTTTAGGATTGTAGTTCTGTTTATATTAGCACTCTGTATTATTGTTAGTATTGTATGTGTTTAGCATTGCAGGTCTGTTTGTATTAGCATTGTGAATCATTGTTAGATTTGTCTGTGTGTTTACCAGTATAGCTCTGTTTGCATTGTGTGTTAGGATTAGCACTCTGTGTTTAGCATTGTGAGTCATTGTTAGCATTTTCTGTGTTTAGCATTGTAGCTCTGTTTGTAGTAGCATTGTGTGTTAGTGTCAGCATTGCAACTGTATTAGCAATGCGTGTCAGTGGAAGCATTGTCTGAGTGTTTAGTGTTGTAGCTCCGTTTGTATTAGCATTGTGGGTAAGCTTTAGCATTGTAGCTCGGTTTGTTAGTGGCATAGACACAAACGAGGGAATTCGGCAACACTTACTTACCTTGGAAACAAATCATCTTCACCTTTCGTCGCATAAACCAGACAAAACATCAACAAGCTGCTGGTACTGTCAGAAAACTTTGGAGTGATATGTGTATCATTCTTAGCATTGTCTGTGTGTTTAGCATTGGAGCTATGTCTGTATTAGCATTCTGTGCCTGTGTTAGCATTATCTGTGTGTTTAACAATGTTGGAATTGCCAGTTTGTATTAGCATCTTAAAGTACGCACTCTGTCTCTATCTCCCTTCCTTGCCCAGTACATTATTAATCATTGTATTTAATTGTAATGTTGTGTTAACATTGTAAGTGGTGAGGAGTTTTTAGGTTGTAGATTGTGTTTGCCTATTATTACAACTTGGATGGAAATCAGATAACATTCATGAGTAATTCTTACATACTGGTCCTTCTCAAAAAATTTGCATATTGTGATAAAGTTAATTCTTTTCCGTAATGTAATGATAAAAATTAAACTTTCATATATTTTAGATTCATTGCACACCAACTGAAATATTTCAAGTCTTTTATTGTTTTAATACTGATGA
>JAJAGP010004361.1:0-51440 GCA_025084515.1 Ancistrus triradiatus | reverse complement strand
CTGCAGCTGATGGTCCAATGCAATGCTCGATTAAAGCGTTAATACAAGTTAAGTCAACACAAAACGTCACTAAAAAACTAAGTCTCAGAAAGAAAGTGGGAAAAGACTGTAAAAAAGTTATAAAAACACACACTACTGCGACGAAGACGCAACTCTGGTTATTAGCTAATGGCTAACTACTGCGAAAACAAGCCGGTATACCTGTAAAGTTACTAAATAACGATTAGCGGCAAAAAAATATAATCCGCCGGTACAAGAATAAAATGATTAAGATGTTGTAAAAACCTACTATATATACGATTATATATGATACAGATGCGATCGGGAAATAAAATATATCAGAGGTAAATAAGCTGCTAGCAGCTATGAAACGGCGTCCTGTGTGCAACCGCGGATCAGTCTGGGTTGCCAGATCCTTGCAATCCTCGCGTCAGTTCTCTCAGCGTTTTCTCAGCGTTCTCTCAGCGTTCTGGAAAGCACACATATGATTCCCAGTCTGAAATTTGAGCTCATAATGTTCCTGCCATCACACCCACACATAAATATGGGGTGTGTAAATATGCATCTATGTAAATATGTGTCTAAGATCTTTCTGGCCAGCTCTTAGATATACAGCGGGGCAAAAATGTATTTAGTCAGCCACTGATTGTTCAAGTTCTCTTACTTAGAAAGATGAGAGAGGTCTGTAATTTTCATTTCTCACTTCAACTATGAAAGACAAAATGAGAAAGAAAAATCCAGGAAATCACATTGTAGGATTTTTAAAGAACTTAATTGTAAATCATGGTGGAAAATAAGTATTTGGTCACCCACAAACAAGCAAGATTTCAGGCTCTCACAGACCTGTAACTTATTCTTTAAGAAGCTCTTCTGTCCTCCACTCGTTACCTGTATTGCTGGCACCTGTTTGACTTTGTTATCTGTATAAAAGACACCTGTCCACAGCTTCAAACAGTCAGACTCTCAGAGTTTGGAACTCAACCATGGCCAAGACCAAAGCGCTGTCGAAAGACACAAGGAAGAAAATTGTAGACCTGCACCAGGCTGGGAAGAGTGAATCTACAATAGGCAAGCAGGTTGGTGTGAATAAATCAACTGTGGGAGCAATTGTAAGACATGCAAGACCACTGATAATATCCCTCGATCTGGGGCACCACGCAAGATGTCATCCCGTGGGGTCAAAATGATCATGAGAACGGTGAGCAAAGCTAAGAGAACTACACGGAGGGACCTGATGAATGACCTGCAGAGAGCTGGGACCAATGTATCATCAGTAACACACTGCGCCAACAGAGACTCGGATCCTGCAGTGCCAGGGATGCCCCCTGCTTAAGCCAGTACATGTCCAGGCCCATCTGAAGTTTACCAGAGAGCATATGGATGATCCAGAAGAGGAAACCAAAATAGAACATTTTGGTAAAAACTCAACTGGAGGAAAAAGGATGCTGAGTCACATCCCAAGAAAGCCATACCTACTGTGAAGCATGGGGGTGGAAACATCATGCTTTGGGGCTGTTTTTCTGCAGAGGGGACAGGACGACTGAACCGTCTTAAGGGAAGAATGAACGGGGTCATGTATCATGAGATTTTAAGCCAAAACCTCCTTCCATCAGTGAGAGTATTGAAGATGGAATGTGGCTGGGTCTTCCAACATGACAATGATGCCAAATACACCGCTCAGGCAACGAAGGAGTGGCTCCGTAAAAAGCATTTCAGGGTCCTAGAGTGTCCTAGCCAGTCTCCAGACCTCAACCCCATAAAATATTTGTGGAGGGAGTTGAAAGTCCGTGTTGCCCCAAAACGTCACTGCTCTAGAGGAGATCTGCATGGAGGAATGGGCCAAAATACCAGCTACAATGTGTGCAAACCTGGTGAAGACTTACAGGAAACGTTTGACCTCTGTCATTGCCAACAAAGGTTATGTTACAAAGTATTGAGTTGAACCAAATTTATTGACCAAATACTTATTTTCCCCCATGATTTACAATTAAATTCTTTAAAAATCCTACATTCCTATAATCCTTTCTCATTTTTTCTCTCATAATAGAAGTGTACCTATCATGAAAATCACAGACCTCTCTCATTAGTAGAAGAACTTGCACAATCAGTGACTGACTAAATATTTTTTGCACCGCTGTATCAGCAAAAACAGTCCACACTGTATGCGTATAATATAATGAGTTAATCTGAGTTATGTGCTTGATTTTTTTTCACCCAGAGGGCACATGTGAACTGAGATAGAGGCTCTGCTGTGCCTTTAAAGTGCATGAAAGACTAGTCTGTGGTAGAGAGTCATAACTTTATGTAATAACTCCTTTGCAGGACTCCATAGCATGTGGCACACTAGAAATAAACACACAGGGAGGAGGGAAGTGCGGGGTAAGCATGTAAAATGGGTTGAGGCATTTGCAGGATTTATGGATAAAGTTGATGTCATGGCAGCACTTCAAATGTTGCTTTCACACTTGCTCGCATACCCATTAATTCATCATCTGCCTGGTCATTACTCTCTGTCTCGCCTTCAAGACGACATCTTATTCAGGGATGTTCATGCACTTTTCAACAAGACAATGCAAAACCACAGGCTGCACACATTACAAAGGCATAGCTGTGAAAGAGGGTACAGGTACTGGACTGGCTTTCCTGCTGTTCTGACCTATCCCCAACAGAGAATGTGTGGAGAGTTTTGAAACAAAAAAAAATAGACAACGGCGACCCATACTGTTGCACATCTTCAGATGTGTTATTGAGACAAAATAACACCTGAAACACTTCCTCGCTTGGTATCCTCATTTCCAAACATTTTGGAAACAGCATAATCATACACATACAGACACTGCCATGACCTGCCAAACAGCTGATGGCTGAGGGATGGTCCGCTGCTGAAGCGCAGAAAGAAATTACACAGGAAATACATACATAATCCAGAATAAAACATATCAACATTATGTTTTCTTGCTTATGCTCCAAATGTGCTAAAATGCAAAATAAGAACATTTTAGATAGAGGATCATTTAAATCTATTACTATTATTATTATTATTATTGTTGAATCCACAAGAGAACAAATCATCCTACCTGACATATTATGGTAGAAATGAATACAAATACTGCCTGTCAAATACATTAAACTAATCAACTGTGACTGAAAGGATTATACCCAGTAAGTTAAAATCCTCACATTAATAACAGATTCATTGGTACTTGTACTTCCAAGAACTATGATATTATAAATTTAGCAAAACATCAACACAACTAAAATACAGTTCTTTTATGTACACATCTCAACATTCTACAGCTACAGCTTCACCAATTCTTTAAAATGCAAGATTAATGTAGTGGCCTTTATCGGTGGCTCAGGATATGCGATGGCACCCAGAACTCCTGTGGTAAATTAATATGGCAAAAGCCAACCACAACACACATCAGACTAGTCATAATCAGACAAATGAGAAGCACTAATACAGGAGACAAATAGACTCTCCATGCAAAGGTAAAGTGCGATGCTTAAATGCACATGACAGCAGCAGAGTGATGAATGAACAGTAAGTGCTGGGCTTGGCAGGCCAAGGTCTTACTAAATCCCCATCCCCACATCCACCACATTCAGCGTTTTCTCCTCTCAAATACAGCAGGCACCCTGTTGTAACTTGTAAATCATGTGAAACGAGCTCATGTGATCTGTGACAACGTAAATTTTAAGTGGCCAATTCGGGATCTCTTAGCTGAGCTAAAAGCTGCAAAACTATTTTAGGGGCAGACCATATCCCATTCAAACAGCAAATGAGACCACAGAGAGCAGGGGCTTCATGTTAGGAGGGAAGCCATGTTTTTGCCATGTGTCTGTGAAGGTTAATGGTAACAGTCACTGTCAACTAATAAATGCCATTAATTTACCGTCAAAACCTTGTCAATTATAAATCACTCAGTGGGGTCACTAACCGTGCCAAGGGAATGTTGCAGGAATGAGGGATATCTCTCCCCCAGGGCAGAACATGGCAAGTGCTTAGATCAGATGACAGAGGCCAGTCCCATTCATGTGAGCCTCAAATCATGTCCACGCTACTTCACTAAAGACCATTGACGTGAAATTCTAAACTCATATAAGTAAAAAAAATATTGCAGTGCTGCACTGAATATATGGTCAGGAACAAAAGTATTTCTCTGAAGTTGCTACAGCAATGTTATTACATACAGTATGTGTGCAAGCATGCGCTGGAGGATACCTGCCAGACACATGTGCACATATTCTATGAAACTCTCAGAGAATTAAGTTCCATGGCACCAGCATTCCACTACACTGGGCTGTCAATCCACTCTCTGAAAGTCATAGTAAATGCCGCAACTATACAAATCTGTCATATTATGACAATATGTAGAACAAAACGTTCAGCAGCCAACATTGACGTGTCATGCTCAGTCAGCATGGCATAATGTTTCCTCATCAGCTCTGGCTTATGTCTGATTCTTTCTGCTGAGCAGAAAAGTATTCTCAGTTAATGTAGACTGTAAAGAGGTTAAAGCATTTCTTTTATTGTTCTTGTTTTCCATACATAACATTCCATGCATAACAGAGGAAACTTTGATGTACAGTATTGTGCAAAAGTTGTAGGTTACCATTAGATTACATAAGTATAATGACCATATATAATTATTTCACATTATCTTTATTAGAATACAACCAGAAAATACATGACATTTGTATGCAGTATTAAAAATCTGGAAAAAAACAGCTTCTGTAGGCTACAGTTTTAAGTGTGACATCCTCTTAGACTTGAGCAGCAGCAGCATCTAGGATGCCAAGTTGACTCTTTTACAGTTAGAAGAAGCTTGATCAGGAATGTTTTATTGGAAGGGTAGCAGCCAAGAAACCACTTTTTCGAAAGGGGAACAGGGTGAAAAGGCAAATATATGCTAAAGATCACAAAGATTCAAATGGAGCTGTATTGTGGCGTGAATAATTCATGTTTGAGATTTTTAAGTCTATTCATCAACAATATGCTATATGGTCATTATATCATTGCTAAAACAACAAATCTAATGGTGGTGTAAGACTTTCGCACAGTACTCTAAATGACCAGTTTTAAGATTTTGATTAAACTAGTTTATTTGTGTAATGTTTATTTATTTATTTATTACATTTTTTATCATTTAATTAATGTCACACCAGTTCAGTTTTAAAATTTCACAATATTAGACAACCATTAGGTTTATTAACTGGAGCTAATAAAACCTTTTATGCATAACCGTTCATCTCAAAAACACCAAAGTAGCTTGTGTTCAAATCCAGTTGGTCAAAAAGGTGAAGAAAGAAATATTTCTCACCAACGGTCCAAATGTAAAACATGAACCATGGACACATGGACAGATAAGTTTCCTCCAGATGGCAAGACAAAGAGTAAGAGAAAAAGAACGAAAGATGACTGGCAGGTTTAGGGTGGAGCCGTATGACTGCTGGAATCCATTGGTGACAGATAGATCTTATTAAAGAACAGCGTCTCGTCAGTGCCGTCCATTGAAGTCTGTGCCAGTGCCTACTCAGGCCTGCAGAAGAATGGAGCAACTGTCATACAAGAAGCAGAGAGGAGAAAGTCTAGGGAAAGCAGAATTGAGATGCTTCCCCAATTTGTCTGAGATGGATCTAATTCTTCAGTTCAAAGGGGCAGGAAGGAAGATCTACATTAATTGTTCATTCATCCATGCTCAAGCGAGATATTCTCTCTCTCTCTCTCTCTCTCTCTCTCTCTCTCTCTCTCGCAAAAACCTGTTACAGCAAGAGCCATAGGCCATAGATATGTATGTGCGAAGTGACACGTTTCCACTTTCTTCCAAATACACTCACATTCTTAAAACGTTCTTAAGGCTAGACAGACCCTTACACAAATTATTGCCTATCTATCATGTACATGAATTAAAAGCTCATGTAATTGTAATCCCTAGGAATAAACATGTGAATGTCATGTTAAACTGTTTGCTGAGGTGAACATGTGATTTATTTATGAAGAGTATCCGGTACACCAGTTGAGTATAGCAATCTTCATACGAATTTGCATCTGTGCTTTTGATGAAAAACATAGCAGCTTCTATCATTTCATCTATTTATGAAAGGTAGTAGTGCTGTCACATTTGCCATGCATTTAAATTAAGAGATTTTCAGTAACTGTAACCATGGGGAACTTCAAATTACCCCAACTGAAACAGGTAGAAAGTAAATGAACTAGTAAAAGCTTTTCTTTTTTTTTTCGTCACTAGTGCATTTTTTTTTTATTTCCAATTTTCATTTTTTCCTTTTAATTGGAAAAAAGTGTAAAGCAGAGTAGTTTAATGATACATGCAATTTAATGTTTTGAGTAATGCCTTCCTAACGTACAGACAATGTTGTACTCTTTTTGTGAATACATTGTCAAAAGCCCCATCTGGATGGGACTAAAATTAAGTGAGGTCCTGGGGTAGTTTTATTTTTTACAGGAGCTACTCTGTGATTTTATTTCCGTCCGGATCAGCCATGTTTGTGTGTTTTTTCTCTCCTCCCTTGAGCAAAATACAGGCAGATTCATCTACTGTTTTCATCGGTCTCAGTGGTGCTCTGATCATAGTCCTGTCAGGATGCACATCTCAGTGATTTTATAGTCAGCTTGTGCCTTGTATTGAAAAAGAAAAGATTTTTGGCTGTTGATATTCACCATAGATATTCTAGCATGCCAAGAAATGTCAGAGACATTCAGGAATGTAGTTAGAACTCTGCTGTTCTATTAGTCAGAGAACCATTAAGATGAACAAAACTACTAAAATCAGATTGAGTCAGCATTTACAAGTATAAAGCATTACTTTATATCTAAATATGCAAAATAAGTATGTGTTATACCATCAGTTATTGTATGTGTGACTCAAACAGGTTTGTACTACCAGCTAGAAACTCACTCATCCCGCAAAATTTTGTTACCATCTGGATGCAAGTGTTTTATCACCAAGGAGCCTAGTAAAAACTTAATTACAGGTGTCCCTCTGATAAACTAATCCAATCCGAATAGGGCTTACCTGTGATTTATGACTTAATGTAACATATGTGGAAAATGTACTATTTTCCCTCATAAAAATTAGTGAGATCTCTATTTATGGTTAAAGAAGTGCTTGGAGGAGGGGAACTTCTAATTTTTGGAGGAAGATGGCATAAATCAGAGAAAGGGCAGATCCGTCAGGCCTTCGAGCCCTCAGGCAAAGAAACACTAACCCAACCAGCGTTAATGGAAGTGCAAGTGAAGATTTATTGTACCTGCTACATTGTAATTTTTTACTCTTAAACAAAATGTCTCCTTTATTGAGGCAAAACAGTAAATTAGTGCAAGGTTGTTTGGAAACCTTCAGCCAACTTTTTCCGTTTCTGTAGCATCAAACTGAAACTGAAGCTGTTTGGAGTGATGGAAGGAATAGCCTTAATTCACTTTTAGACTACAGTCAGATTCAGCAGTCAATACGGTAGCTCTTGCATTGTGTGTCATAAAACACTACACACAAACAACATAAACCATGATATTAAATGGAGTAAAATAAAATAGTTAAATAACAGAAATACAAAATATGTATTTCAATAGTTTTAGTACAGCAGTCACTTGTCCATGTGCCACAGTGAGTGTCAACTATTTCTTTTTGGAGAGCAATATCTTACTCGTTGAACAGCATTGTTGTACAGTGTTGAACATTAGCCAATGTGAGAGAGGTCAGTAGTAACTTAGAGGTGTAACCTAGAGTAGTAACTTAGAGTAGTAACCCTGGGTTGTTTTGTGACCTCAAGGAGTATTCACACTTTGCTTATCTTTGTTAGTTGACCACTCCTGAGGAGGTTAACAAAGGCTTTGAATTTTCTCAATCTGTACACCCTGTCTGACTGTGGATTGGTGTAGTCCAAAGTGTTTATAAAGTCAAAATATATTTTTCTGAGGTCCTCAGAAATCTTTTTACACTTCCACAAACGTGTTTTGAAGATCACTGTTTGATATATCCCTGTTCTTTAAACAGAACAAGTTGCATACTCATACCTTATTGTCATTCCATTGATTGAAAACACCTAACTCTAATTTCACATTCAAATTAACTGCTAAACTTACAGTATCAAATACTGTGCTACTCACAGTTATGTGTAATTTGGATAATTTCCTCAATAAATAAATGACCAAGTGTTACTTTTTGCTGCATTATTTTAATTGGGTTCTCTTTATCTATTTTAGGACTAAAATTTAATGGCATTTTAGGTCTATGGAGAAATATAGACAACTCTAAATATTTCACAAATTTTCAAGCACCACTGCATATAAGGTATTGTGGTATCCATGGCAGGTCCTGCAAATAATTCTGTGGGGATAAGTAGGGCCACCTATATATGAATAATGTGAATATATGTATGTATGTTTGTTGTTCCTCACCAGAGGCTCCTGAGTCTCCGGTGCTTCTCAGTGATGGGGAAGCCTATTTACAAAAGGACTTTTTCTCATGGCGCACTGCCTAAAAGGGGATATGCACCAATCATGCACGCTTGTTTGTGTATACAGAAAAAAAAAACTACAAAATTAAACACAATTAATATTGAGCATATCATAGCTTCAACAATACATAGATTTGTATGGTTAATGTCGTGAATATAAAGGTGATACAGCAGTTCCACAGCCTCTCATTATTGAAGAGAGAGACATTACAGAGTCCATCAGGCTCTTGTTTAATATAAAGCCCATCAGGTAAGCTCACCTCTCTGGGTGTATGCATGTAAAAAGCATGTGCAGACACCAGTTGCTTAGCGTGTTCTTGTTCTGCTTGTGGCCCAGCTGTGACAGAGCTATTTTTATTTGGCCAAAGCATGCTGGGGTAGCTTGACACCCTGCACGTCTGCAACAGCACGTGTTCAGACAGACGGAGGGTGGCTTGATTGTATTATTACTTATTATTAAAATAACCTCATGCCATCTGTCTCATCACACACTGCTGCCAAATACATACCAATAAAATATCTCGCCTCAGCGGCCATCCCTTTCAGCACAACTCTTCCAATTCAGGTGTAGCTGTAGGAAATAACAAGCAATATGACAGCTCTTAGTCAATTAGCTGAATTTTATTCGTTTACTTGCTATTAACGTGACAAGAATTTGGAATTGCTTTTCATAGTTCTCATGTGTTGGCGAGGTTTTTGTTTTTTCTAAATGGCTGTAAAAGCACAATGTTCTACCCTGACGGCTTTTGTCTGTCCTCACACACCATATAATGCATATCCTACACCACCAGCACAACACATACCACCAGCACCCCCTGCCTTCTTTTTGCCTCATCCTACAACCCCAGTCTGCAATACTACCACAACAATTTCCAGATTCCTATTAGTAAAGTTGATTGTATTTTTGCCTGTTTGTTTGTTCATTCTGTGTTGTGAGGTGGGCAGTCTAGATGTTAAATATATGAATTAAACTAAGTTACCTGATCAATAGATACATGCTAATAATTTAATTAAACAATAATATAGTTATATTTATATAATAGTTATATTATATTTAATTTAAAATAATATAGTATTGTACAAATACAATAAAAAAAATATATAAACTAGTGAATATAATATTCATAGAGAATATGCATATCAGCATTATTTAGCCCAGTTGCTGGAATGGCATCCTCAGAGGAGGGAAGTGGGAGTTATTGCCCTCTAATATGGTCTGAGAACAGCATAAGAACTGGAGCTGTTGTCAGAAGAACAACTTGACTGGAGCCAGAACTGGTACAGGTATTGAATTGCTTGTTTCACGTTTTATCCCAGCATTTCTCAGTGAGTCCAGGGAGTACAGGCACTGGATGGCACAGCAGTCCATCACAGGGTGGTTGTTTAAACATGATCATCTCAGAGCAGCAAGATTAACTGCAGATCAACATGTTTGGAAAAGGTGCTAACTTCCCTTCTGTACTCATAAGCTCACAGAGTCTGACATTGACAAGTGTCAGTTTGATTGATAAGATACCCGTCGTTTTGATCCAGTAAGCAGTGCCAAATATGCTCTCTTGGATGGCTGGTCACAGAATACTAACATCAAATGAGATCATATGAGTGTGCAATCTTGTTGTGCTACTTAGGAGCCTTTCAAGTTACATTTACATTTACAGCATTTAGCAGACGCCCTTATCCAGAGCGACTTACAGTTGGTACAGTCTTACAATCCAAGCAATTGTGGATTAAGGGTCTTGCTCAAGGACCCAACAGTGGCAGCTTGGCAGAGGTGAGTATTTTTTTTCACAGCTACTCTTTTAAATGTGTCGATACTTGAATTTAGGACAGGGATTTTTGACCAATCAAAACCAATGGGATTGGTGGGATTTGAACCCTGGACCTTCTGGTCCAGAGTCCAGTACCTTAACCATTAGGCTACCACAGTTCCATTTACCTGCTGAACATGCGCACTTTGTTGCAAGCAGCAACAATAAAGTAATAATTAATATCCATGCATAAAGAAATAAGCAATGTAAAATCATGTTTTCCTTGTTGACTTTAAAAGAACTTCTGAATAAATACTATGTCATTATCAGTTAAGGGCAGCTATTCTATTTTTTTTCACAGCTACTCTTTTAAATGTATACTTGAATTTAGGATAGGGATTTTTGACCAATCAAAACCAATGGCAGGCAGAAGTAATATAGTCAGTTGCTGGTACATTTACTTCTATTTGTGGTCCATAGTATAAGTAATAGCCAGCCGCTGCATGTTTAATCTAGGATGTTTCCACAGTTTTGAATTTTGGCTATGTCTTCTTTCTCGCTGCAGCAGGCCTTACAGATGCCCCAGCTCCCATCAGAACATTTAGTGAGCAAGACCTGAACTTCAGCCAGAAAAAAAACTGTCGCAGCAGTCATCTCATTCATCAGGGCTGAGGAAAGGCCTGGCCAGACGCTGACCAATACTGGCCACTTGACTGAAAGAGCTTCTGACAACATGAGGTTGGCATATTAGTGTGAGCACAAACCTCATTCATCATGAGGGATGGTATGGGCCCCAGAGAGTGACACAAATGAGCATGCTCAGAGACAGAGGGTTTTAATCAGCCTGGTCACCTCAGTAGAGCTCAGAGCTAAATGCCATGGATGAATTCACAATGAACAAAGAGCACTCTCTCTCTTTCATTTGCTTACTCCTCCCTTCTACTCAGCACTAATCTCCTAGTATAAATCTGCTCTCCTTTCCAGCACTGTGAAGTCATGTAATATTTTGGAGGGAAAATGCACTCGAACGTCTCAGGGAATCTCTCTTCTATCTACAGGGGGAAGTCGCTGTCTACCGACCAGAGTGTGACGAGCCCAGAGCTAGTGTTGCATAAGGTACAGCACCGAGCTGTGGTTTGGCTTCAGAGTGGAGCAGATTAAAGGGTGACTTGGAGCTGCTGACTATTGTTCCTGTTTAATGGTCCTGAATTTGAGCCCTTTTTGAAGTGGGGCTCTTTAGGAGTGCAAGCAAAGGCCTGGGGTGAACTAACAGGCCTCTGAGCAAGTAATTATTGGCCATGGTGGGGCAGCGAGCTGGTGCCACAAGAGCTTTGAAGAGTGGCAGGGTCACCAGAGGTGAGGCTCAAGTCTGACAGGAAAGGAAAACACACAGAGGCAGGATTCATAAGACTCCTCTCATAACACACCACAGGCTCCAATAAACCGGTACATCCTGCTGACACCATCCAACAATAATTGCTTAAATTATTCGAGTAGTATAATAGAATTTAGAAAATCATTGCAGCCGTACAAAATTGCTCTGTCGCATTTAACGGGAGCAGTGCTGGCTGCACATTCATCTGTACACAGCAGTACAATCAAGAGGGATTGTAAGTAAAGAATATGCATGATACAGTATGCCTGCAACATTGGCAGGTCCTCCATTCTCCCCTGCTTTGTATCTCCAAATGCACATAACAAGGTTAGGGAGATTGGATTAGAGTAGGTTTTGAAATTAGCTATGTGGGTTATCAAATCAAACAACAGGATATATAATCAGGGAAGAGGGTGGGCAGGTTCTTTATCTAATCACAAGACATCTGCACTGGTGAGAATGAGATCTGCTCCTATAGGTTAATGTGCTGCCATCCATCTAATTTAGTTTGAGTTTTATTTATATGCTTTGCTTTATCCGCAATATGCATTCATGCATAAATATGATATAATTACATTTCTGTTCATGTTCAGTTTTTTTGCCTTATTCTGTAAGTTTATTCCTGAAAGATGTTTACTTAGAGAAGCAAAAACTGAAAACATCTAAGAAAAACAGCACAAAATTAAGAAATCTTGGAAAAAAAAAGCTACAATTGCTGGGTGGTCACATATGAGCTGATAAATCAGCAAAGAATGTTACATACTGTACCTGTTTGCATGTCTAATAATGCTCAAGATTAATGCAGAATAATAAGAGCTAAAACTTGAGTCTGTAGCCGTGACCCAATTCATCATATCAGCATAGAATGTGTAAGGTCCAACTGTGTTCAGCATGTCTGAAATAGGAATGTGGCTGAAATTTGTCCAGACTCTGAGTTGGACTTTCCAAGTCTTTTTAAGTATATGCAATTCCCTGTTGACACAGAGTTTTGTGTGTAAGAGGTAAAATGGAAAATGTGTGTGCTTAATGCATCTTGTAGCTGAATAGTACAATTAATTTTGCTGTTGGTTTTTTCCAGTACTTGGTTGACTCAACTGGCCTCCAGCATCCCCTGTGTGGGCTTTGGCCAATAACTTACTCCAATTTGTACCCGTCCCATGAAACAGAAGTGTTGATGTTAGCCTCATGGCATGTGAGTTAGCCACCCAGTGTGTGTGCGTGCATGTTTGGCAGCTCCCCTCACCTGGATAGGGGTGCTAGGGGCCACTCTTATGATGTTTACAGGCTGCTGTTTTATTTTGGGAACCTGTTAATAGCTCAGATTTTCAATTGAGATGTTTTACAAGTTTACTGCTCAAAACGTTATGGGTAACCATATACCGACAGCATATATTGGGGACAGCAGGAGTCATTAACTCGTACAGAAAATGTCACAAGCTGCTTGGCAGGCAATCAGAACACATCTTGTGTTGTTGGTGGATCATAAAAATAATATATAATAAAAAAAATTTAAAAGTGCAGCTTTATGCCTGTCCAAAGTGAGTCTGAAGCCTGCTGCCATGTTCAGAATTCATATGGATACCAAATATAGTTCTATATTTTATATAACTTGTGGCACATGGGTGGTGCAGCAGTCAACTACACTAGCCCATGACCACAGTGACCCGGATTCATGTCCCGTGGTGCCTTACATACGGGTCTTGCATCACGTGCAGTGTAGATTATCTACCTAATGAAGAGGAGACCGGACAGGGGATCATTCCCTGGTGCTGCAATAGCAACCCCTACCAAGCCCTGTGATGAACTGGTTCCATCTGTCCCTGTATTCTCCAGGCATAGGCACTGGAGCCCCTTCAACCCTGACCATTAGCAGTGGGGTTAAAAACTGTGAAAAAAATTATACTTAATTACATCAATGTAGTATTTGTCCAGTGCAGATTTTGCCTGTGTTAGTGACTGAAAACAACACAATTCTTGCCTCAAAATCACTTGATTATATAAGATTTAATACTGAGTTGTGATTATTGGTCCCATGTTAGTGATTTATGAGGGAATTAGTACAAAAGATTTGGAGCACTGCTAAGGTGGTGGTAATTCTGTAGATGTTGCACCATCCTGATCCTAATCGATCTATGCATTCTCTTGCTCTACACCTTATTTTCAGGGCACCAGTGATCACATTTTCGGTGCTGGCTTGTTGATCCACTGATTTATTGCTTGCAGAGGAGAAACAATGTAAAAAGATAACAGCAATAAGGGGGATACAAACAGAAGAAAAGAGTAGAGCTGTTTGTGCTGTTTGTGTGAGTTCACAATGCCTGAAAGCATTATCATTCCTATCTTAATCCCTACTCCTCTCCCCAGCCACATGGACTGGTGTCTTATTACTGCTTCACTGGCCTGGCTCTGTATGAATGTACGCGCGTGTGTGTGTGTGTGTGTGTGTGTGTGTGTGTGTGTCACAGAGAAGTCTCGGTCTTATACTGCCCTCTGCAGCAGCAACAAGGTTCTGGGATCTCTGCCCCACTTGAAAGAACCAAGGACATTCCAAATACATTGTAACTTGCAGAGCACTAAGACCAAGCAGACCGCAAAAGTAACAGTTGCAGCTTTATGGCTACCACAAAACAAGACAAAGAAAAGAAAACTAAAACTCTATTGCTGATCATGTAACTTATTAGAACATATGCTCCCCGGACAACAAAAATAATCACATTGTGTGTTTAATGTGGTAGTAACTTCAGGATGCTGTAGATGGCATTGGATAATCGGGCTACAAATACCTGCGTGGTATGCGACGGGAATCATATGTTGAGAAGAGGTGCTACAGTGCAGCGAATGTCTCAGTTCATGTGTGGAAATGGGTCATAAATCCGTTGTTAATGACTAGCAAAAAGGAGTGATTGCCCTTTGTGCATGCCAAAGGCCAGGTGTGAAGGGAGTAGCTGAATTTGCAGGTGTACCCATGGTAGCCCAGCAGTTAAGGTATTCAACAGTGGGCCAGAAGGTCCAGGTTTCAAATCCCTCCTCTCCTAAGCTACCACTGTTGGGTCCTTGAGCAAGACCCCTAACTCACAATTGCTTGAATTGTAATATTGTATCAGTTGTAAGTCACTCTGGATAAGACTGTCTGCTAACTGACATAAATGTGTATGAATGTACACATTCATATGGGTCTAGCAGCAGTGGCAAAAATCCCAGTCTCCAGGAAACTCTCATCACAATTGTGGCTGAAAGACTTAACTGACGAACAGTGACAACTGGCGTGTTGCATGGCTTGTGAATAAAAATCGCTTTACTTCTTCAACAACATTCCTTCACAACAAATTTCTGAAAGAACACTCTGCAGGGAACTGCATATCCTAAACATAGTGGCAAGTAAGAGGCCTTTGCTCACTTCTGTGTTTATAACTTCAAGGTTGGATTACTGTAATGCCTTACTTACTAAATGCTCTAGTAAATCTATAAACAAACTTCAATTAGTACAGAATGCAGCTGCCCGAGTGTTAACTCGAACTATAAAATCTGATCATATCACTCCTGTTCTATCATCACTACACTGGTTACCAGTTAAATTCCGTATTGATTACAAAATACGTCTTATAACTTTTAAAGCTTTACATGGCCTGGCCCCACATTATCTGAGTGAAATCTTAGAGTCTTAAAATCCAGCACGTCTACTTTGTTCGCAGGGTGCAGGACATCTTTTAGTTCCTAGAAATAAAAAAGTCACAGCAGGGAGAAAGACTTTCTCATATATGGCCCCCCCAACTATGGAATAAACTTCCCACTTTAGTTCGAGACTCAGGCACTCTCCAAATGTTTAAGTCTAGGCTAAAGACATACTTATTTACACAGGCTTTTGACTACATTTAGACCAGGATGCATGGCTCATGTTACTTGGGCCGGAGCCTGGAGTCATGTCTGGCCTGCCTGCCTTGTCCGCTAGCCAGGAGTGTTCTTGTGGGTGTTCCTGGCTGTACTGGGCTTCGGTCCTCTTGATCTTGACTTGTCAAGTCAAGTAAAGTCAGATTTATTTATATAGCGCTTTTTACAAATGGAGCATTGTCTCAAAGCAACTTTACAAGTTTAGATTATCTTCCTAATAACTACGTCCAATCCCAAATTGAGCAAGCCTAGGGCGACAGTGGCAAGGAAAAACTCCTTGAGTTGAGTATAGGAAGAAACCTTAGGAGGACCAAGACTCAAAAAGGGGGACCCAACCTCCTTGGGCGGCGTAGATGATAAATCTAAGAGAGAAACTAAAGTCCATGGAGTCAAAGTTTGAATAAAATCGACATTAAGTGGGCCCGGGTTTTATGGAAGGGGGCTGGGAGCTGATGACGGAAGCAGCTTGAGTGGAGCTACAGCAGATGAAACATCATGTGGGGGCTGGAACTTGCCGGAAACACAGCTCGGAGAGAAAAACAGAAAATGTAATTAGTTTTATTGATTAAGAGCCAAGTGTCTATTAACAATCAATGATGCCATGTCAAATCACTGATGCCAAGTGTAGCATGAGACCCCCCCCCCCCCCCCCCGGCAGCATTAGCTTATAGCAGCATAGCTAGAAAAGGAGACAACAGGTAGGAAACACAGCCAAGAGGGATCACATGAGACATTGGCAACCCCACGGGAGTCAGAAGACAGCAACCCAACATCTCTGATCACCATAAGACTCTTTGACTATGAACCCCCAGCTCTGCCCTTATTCTAAGGTAAGGATGCATGAGTCAAGATCACGAGGACCGAAGCCCAGTGCATCCTTGTGCATCCTTGCCTTAGACTAAGGGCAGAGCCAGGGGTTCATAGTCAAAGAGTCTTATGGTGATCAGAGACGTGGGGTTGCCGATTTCTCATCTGATCCCTCTTGATTATGTTACCTTCCGGTTCTCCTCTTTCTAGCTATGCTGCTATAGCTAATGCTGCCAGGGTCTCATGCTACACATGGCATCAGTTTATAGACACTGTGCTCTTAATCAATAACTAATTACATTTTCTGTTTTCTCTCCAGTTTCTGCCCCACACATAATGTTCATCCGTTCAAGCTGCTTCCATCATCAGCTCCAGCCCCATCATATCCAGAACACCAGAGGGCAGTAACTCTCTCCCTCCTCTGTTTATCTGAGGACGAAGTGTCGCCAAGGACTTTCCTGCTTAGATTCAAGATCCTGGAATGACTGTGACTGTTTAGATAAATTAGTTTCATTCTTACATTTATCATCTACGCCACCCAAGGAGATTGGGTCCTTTTTTGAGTCTTGGTCCTCCCAAGGCTTCTTCCTCATAACACTTATGGAGTTTTTCCTTGTCACTGTCACATTTACATTTACATTTACAGCATTTAGCCCATTTAGCATTTAGCCCTTATCCAGAGCGACTTACAATTGATACAGTCTTACAATCCAAGCAGTTGTGGGTTAAGGGCCTTGCTCAAGGACCCAACAGTGGCAGCTTAGCTGAGGTGGGATTTGAACCCTGGACCTTCTGGTCCATAGTCCTGCACCTTAACCACTAGGCCACCACAGTCCCTCAGTCACCCTAGGCTTGCTGAATTTGGGATTGGACATAGATATTAGGAGATAATGTAAAATTGTAAAATTGCTTTGAGACAATGCTCCACATGACTTGTGCTCAAAAAGTTGCCCGCAGTGGACGAAAACCACAAAAATTGGTCTGTTCATGACCGGAAACTTGTTTTCTTCGCTCTGTATTTTAGCTTCTCGTGCTGCAAAACAGCACAGTTGACTTTATGCTTGGACTTACTATGTGACTTTTTAAGGTTGTTTCACTTTGGGCATGCTGACACACAGCCCTAATACGTCTAATGCATTGATTATGCAGCGCACTGATTTTCGGCTTCTCGTGCTGCGCATATAAGACAGGCTCACACAGCACAGTGGACTAAATGCTATACGCCTTTTAATAAGGTGCATTGATTATGCAGCGCACTGTGAAACAGCTTCTCATGCTGCACAGCGAACTTAATGCTTGCAATTACTATTACACGTTTTTGTTTCTCTTTGTTCGCGCTGGCACACAGCCCTAATAAGCCTTATAATAAATGTACTGATTATGTGACGCACTGATTTTCGACTTCTCGTGCTGCATGTAAGAAGATTTTTACTGAGTCAGCTGAGGGTGTTTGCCGCGCTGCAGCACGAAAGATTACTTTCTTTGTTTCTTGTCTAATTGAATCGTTATGCTTTCATCAGCCCAAATCTCAAGTAAACAATTCACCTCAACCGCAGACCACAGTGAACCCTTTGCCACTATGTTTGTGTAATGAAACAGTCGCACAATCGACGTCATCGTCATCCTCAATCACGCCCGGGCATGATTTGCACTCACACTACATACGTACCTTGCTGGAGTCCAGCGAATCGTGCTCTGGCCCACCTCTTTCAACCGCACCCGAGCACGATTCAAGAATCGTGCCCCGGAACGATTGGGAGCACTCATACTAGCCAAATGAATTGTTCGAATTGTTTGGATTACCTAGTGTTTACACCCATAGATACAGACAATTGTACACATACTGTAAGCAGTCCTGCCGGAAGGCACCACCGCGCCTCCAATCTGTGTCACTTAATGATGAGCTAACTTCTTAGACTGCTGTGCCAAACAGAGATATTGCTACACCAAAATATCATCTGAGTTAGACATGACATTTTGCTACCAGAGTTTCATATTCAAGATGATTTACAATTAATGCAATGTAATACATACCACTTTTTTAGTAGCAACTCTCAGGGCAGAAAAGTATTAGACCATCTGCTGAAAAGGAAACAAAAGAGACAACACATACAAGTATTACACTCCTTCCAATGCCTCAGGCCTCTGCTTTCCCCTTTACTAAACCACAGCTGCTTTAGAGCCTCAGTTAACCACTCTCTAAATAACGGTATACCCAATCTTCCCGTGGTTTTCACTTCTTAAGACTCTGGGTCATTCACTTGTGACTTAATTCTGGGTCAGGTCAGCACAAGCACAAACTTGAACTAAAGAAGTTAAGCTTTAATGTCAATAAATACATTGTATATACAGGCTTATGTATAGCAATACATATTTATCTGTTTGCATTTGCCCTGCATTTGAGTGATTTTGATGGGGTCAGAATTTGCTGTGAAGTTTTATTGTGTGAACCGTTCCCAGTTTTGCTTAATGCTATATTCACATTTTCTTCAGAACATCACACCGAGCACTTGGCAAAATATCATGACAAGTGGAAATATTGTGTGTGTTTCTCTGCATGAAAAAGTCTTTGCTATTTCTGTAAACTGGAAGAAAATGCCGTGGAATGCTGAATACTACCTATTTAATCTCCATATATCAACCCTTTAGCAAAAAACTGATATTATTTTAGTATTTGTCACTCTGCTCCATGCTCCATGACTTGATGTACCTTGGCTGCTGTCTTACCACTGATGAATCTTGGCCAGTCTTTTTCTATTGTGCATGGCTTGATACAATAAGGTCAGTAGAGCTGTTGATAGGGCGTGCAAAAATATGCTGATGGTACTTTTTCTACATTAACTTGCCTTTGTTTGCCATTTCAATATGACATGTGATGCCATTTGCACTTTTCACATCTCTGCAGGATATGAATATGCCATGGCCCATCAGTAAGAAGCCAAAAGGAGTAGCAGTAAACTTCAAACAATTACATCACAACTTTAATTGCAGCTTCTTAAACTGCACTTGATGGCTTGTGTGTTCTTGTTCATTCTAATAATTGGAACTCAGTGAGTCAAATAACTCTCCTAAAGCAACCCTCTTTTTCGACATTTTGCAGAGATTAACATGGCATATGGAGCGATCACATGGTAACGATTTCAGTGTTTAAGCAAATAGAGGCAGAGTAGCTATGGAGACATGGATTGGTCTGATGGGGCAAGGTTGAAAGGAAATCTGTTAGTCTGTCTACTCCGAACTGGCTTCTCTGCTTCCCTTTCAGAGCGAGATGGCTTTGTTGTCTCCTCTGAGAGCTTTCAAGTGAGCTTTCATCCAATTTTATAGCTGAACAAAGCCCACGGAGCTTTCCTCAAAAACCTTAATGCTGCAACAGATCTGCAGGGTCGCACAATGTGTGTGGAAAAATAGAAACTGCGCAATAACAGAAAACTAGACACAAACACATGCATTTTTTAAAATATGCAGGTCTTTGAAGACCAGATTGAATTTCTCCTTTTCAAAAGTGCGTATTCTTCGGAGCCTTTGGTAGGATCAGGCATTTGATATTTTTGATTGTTCATATTTATGGGTGTAGATCTTCTATTGAATCAATATCTTGCCATTAAGAGATAAGATTTCAGCTCAAGAAATCCCTTCACTGAGGGCGAAATTGAAAGCCCATGCATGAATTTGGTGTAGCTCTGTACTGCTAGATACTATTATTAACAAATCTGCAAAAAGCAATTCCTCTATATGGCAGCTTGTGAAATGCATCAAGAAAATGTGACCTATCTGGGTCAACAGATTAAACTATCATCTTTATGATTGCCCAAAACAAAAAAAATGCTAAACAAAATGTATTTTCAACTGTGTTGAAAAATGACGAAAAAAAAATACAGCTCTTCATGGCATTTTAATGTTATGTTTCTGTTATACTGAGCCTTAGGCCATGCACCAGCTAAGCTCCTGGAGACTTGATTAAAAAATTTGTAAAAAAAAAAATAATAATAATAATTTGGCTGAAATATGTACGTTTCACTGCTTAATTGTGTGCTGTAAACAGGGACTCATTTGAAACCGGCTGTTTATGTTCTTGTTAAAAAAGAACCTTGATGACCAGTTCATTCTCTAGGCTGCTTAATATCAGCTGTGTCCCTCAACCAGTGCATTCATCCTTTCTGTAAATGAGGATTCAAAAATCTGCCTCTATAGTTTAAACACAATTTTCTCATAATAAAGCAACTATACAGCCAAATAAATCTGTTAATAGACCATTCTACCTAATTTATGAAAACTACAATCCCATAGTAAAAAAAACTATTTAAAAATACTCAGAATAGGCTATGGTCTATTTTGAAATTTAAATACTTTGATTCATGATTGGTTTCATTTCTAAAAAAAATCTTGTGTTTCCTTGTCACTGAAATACAAAGTGCTCCATGCCATATTTATTATTTATGTAACATTATTTTTGCCAGCTTCTTGCATTTTAGCAGAGGATCGATATTTCTCTGCCTCCTATGGCTACATGGTTTGTAGTTTGATCCCATTGTTTTTATTTTTTATTTTTTTGTTGTATCGATTTATTTAACATCACTATCAGCATCAGTGGCCATTTTTGCAACAGACTCACAAGGTTACATCGATACACACGGCTACGTTGAGACTAATGTGTGTGTATATATATATATATATATATATATATATATATATATTTATTTATTTATTTATTTATTTATTATGCTAGTCTCAATGTAACCGTATATGTGTGTATAGTAATGTTGGCCCAATTTAGCAAAATCCATTAAATTAAAGCATGTTTTTCGACTGTGAGAGGAAACTGGAGTAAACTCCACACAGGAAGGAATCCAGGACTTTCTTTCTGTGAGGCAACAGTGCTACCCACAGAGCCACCGTATTGCTTTTGTGTTGCTGAAATCTGTCCCAAGGTCAGAAAAACCGTGTTTGACATTAAGAATTGTCACAGTCAAATAGGGTTGCCAACCGTCCCGTATTGTCCGGGACATCACGATTTATGGGCAATTTGATTTGGACAGCTCCAGTCCCATATTCCAGTCACAGCCTCATTGGCCAATAACGCGCCAAAACGTATACAAACTCCAGGTTGTAGTAGCTACATTAATGACAGGTCTGTGTGTGTGTGTGTGTGTGTGTGTGTGTGTGTGTGTGTGTGTGTGTGTGTGTGTGTGTGTGTGTGTGCTGAGCCTTATGCTGTCAAAATGACCAGTGAACCTGTAAAGAAAAAATACTTTGCTACTATAAAAAAGAGCGGGAAGCCAAAAAAAGGTTGCTTGCGGTTAGCGATTCGGAGCTTTTTACGTCTTGCATTCCGTGATGAAGTCACCTTAAACTGTGATTAATGCTACATTTGGCTCGTCCTGATTTGTGAATTCAGGTGACTTCATCACCTAAAGTGAAATCATTCGGCGTTACATTTTAGGGCTTTATTTTCAAAAGCGTATAACTTCTAAAGGTGAGCACTTAGATTACTGACAGCTGCAGTAAAGTGACCAGGCTGATTTGTGAAACTTCTCACAGTCTTAATTCTGTCTGTACATGGCTCGTATAAACCGTGAGGACGGAAAATGATAACACGCGAATAATTAAGCCTTTATTTTAACGCGCCATAAAACCGTCCAAGCAGGCCATAGAACTTCAAAAACTGATAATATAGAGAATCAACACAGGTTAAAGTTAACCTCCATCAGTTCTGAAAACTATCACAGATATAATTCTGTCTAATAGGCAGTTATTTACATATCGTGTATTATGTGTAGGCATTTTCTGATTTGTGAAAGCTTTCACACATATAACTTTGTCTAATAAATTGTTGTAATGATATTATTTTTTACTTTTAGGCATAATCTAATTGTTAAAACTTTCACATATATAATTTTGTCTAATAAATATGTATTATGATGTTATTTATTATTTTTAGGCATAATCTGATTTATGAAAGCGTTCACATATAAAATTTAGTATAAAAAAAGGATTTATTTATATAATATGTATTACTTTTAGGCATTTTCAGATTTGTGAAAGCTTTCACAGATATAATTTAGTATAAAACGCATTTATTTCTATAATATTTATGACTTTTAGGCATTTTTAGATTTGTGAAAGCTTTCACAGCTATAATTTTGAATAATACATGTTTATTTACATAATATTTATGATTTTTAGGCATTTTTAGATTTGTGAAAGCTTTCACAGCAATAATTTTGAATAATACATGTTTATTTACATAATATTTATGACTTTTAGGCATTTTCAGATTTGTGAAAGCAATCTGAATTCACAATTCATTTTCTGAAAATGCCTAAAATTAATAAATAAATATGTAAATAAAAATAAAAAAAACTTGGAATAATTGCCTTGACTGTTACTGTGAACCATACATCCAAGCAAGTACAGTAGTAGTTTGTCCTTTTACACTGGGAAATGAATAAATTTATAGTATGGTGAATGAAACTGTGTGATTTCCATTATTGGTCAGCTGCTGGGGGTGCGAATACACCTGGAGGAAAGTGTCCCTGATTGGGGGTTGAAGAAGTTGGCAACCCTACAGTCAACAGACAGATATTCTGAAATGAAAATTTAAATGAAAATCAGATTTTCTGTCTTTTTCACGCACACAAAAACACACACACACACACACACACACACACACACGCACACACACACACACACACCCACACACACACACACAGAGTCATGTAGAGACACTTTATTAATGTCACTTAACAAAAGCATATCTTTGCAACTGGAGTACCCAGAGGAAGCCCACACAGGCATGGGGAGAACATCCACAAATGCTGAGAATCGAAATTGGGGATATCTGAAACTGTGAGGTGACAGCGCTAACCAGTGCAACACCATGCTGTCATTGATAAGTCTTAGAATTTAAAACTGGACTAGTGGTGAAGCCCAACATGTGTGCTGTGATCTGGCATCCATGGACATGTACTTCCACATACCAAAACACTGTTGTAGTCACAAGTAGAGTGGGGCAAAAAAGTACTCAATTTAGTCAGCTACTGATTGTGCAAGTTCTCCTACTTAGAAAGATGAGAGATGTCTGTAATTTTCACTTCAACAAAATGAGAAAAAAATTGTAGGATTTTTAAAGAATTTAATTGTAAATTATTGTGGAAAATAAGTATTTGGTCAATAACAAAAGTTCAACTCAATACTTTGTAACATAACCTTTGTTGGCAATGACAGAGGTCAAACGTTTCCTGTAAGTCTTCACCAGGTTTGCACACACTGTAGCTGGTATTTTGGCCCATTCCTCCATGCAGATCTCCCCTAGAGCAGTGATGTTTTGGGGCTGTCGCTGGGCAACATCGACTTTCAACTCCCTCCACAAATTTTCTGTGGGGTTGATGTCTGGAGACTGGCTAGGCTACTCCAGGCCCTTGAAATGCTTTTTTACGAAGCCACTCCTTCGTTACCCGAGCGGTGTGTTTGGGATCATTGTCAAGCTGGAAGACGCAGCCACGTTCCATCTTCAGTGCTCTCACTGGTGGAAGGAGGTTTTGGCTTAAAATCTCATGATACATGGCCCCATTCATTTTTCCCTTAACACGGATCAGTCGTCCTGTCCCCTTTGCAGAACACAGCCCCAAAGCATGATGTTTCCACCCCCATGCTTCACAGTAGGTATGGTGTTCTTGGGATTTTTCTTCCTCCAAACACAACGGGTTGAGTTTTTACCAAAAATATCTATTTTGGTTTCATCTGACCACATGGTATTCTCCCAATCCTCTTCTGAATCATCCATATGCTCTCTGGCAAACTTCAGACGGGCCTGGACATGTACTGACTTAAGCAGGGGGACACGCGTGACACTGCAGGATCTGAGTCCCTCTCGGCGTAGTGTGTTACTGATGGTAGCCTTTGTTACTTTGGTCCCAGCTCTCTGTAGGTCATTCATCAGGTCCCTACATGTAGTTCTGGGATTTCTGCTCACTGTTCTCATGATAATTTTGACCCCACAGGATGAGATCTTGCATGGAGCCCCAGATCGAGGGAGATTATCAATGGGCTTGTATGTCTTCCATTTTCTTACAATTGCTCCCACAGTTGATTTATTCACACCAACCTGCTTGCCTATTGTGGATTCACTCTTTCCAGTCTGGTGCAGGTCTACAATTTTCTTTCTGGTGTCCTTCTACAGCTCTTTGGTCTTGGCCATGGTTGAATCTGACTGTTTGAGGCTGTGGACAGGTGTCTTTTACACAGATAACGAGGTCAAACAGGTGCCATTAATACAGATAATGAGTGGAGGTTCTTAAATAAGAAGTTACAGTTCTGTGAGAGCCAGAAATCATATTTGTGGGTGACTAAAAACTTATTTTCCACCATGATTTACAATTAAATACTTTAAAAACCTTACAAATTTGATTTCCTGGATCTTTTTTTCTAATTTTGTCTCTTATAGTTGAAGTGTACCTACAAATGGTCAGGAACCCTCAGAACCACCACAGATCACAGATTATCATAGATTATTTGGGTGGTGGATCATTCTTAGCATTGCAGTGACACTGATGTGTTAGGTGGTGTGTTAGTGTTTGTTGTACTGGTATGAGTGGACTAGACACAGCAGTGCTACTGGAGTTTCTAAGCAATGTGTTCACTCACTGTGCACTCTATTAAACACATTTACCAAAATTGATCCACCTCCTAGGTGTAAATTCAGATACAGTGTATCATCTGTTGTTGCTTAGTTTGTTATCCTCTAATTATTCTTCATTGCTCTACAGAATGCTCATGGCTGGACATTTTTGGTAGGTGGACTATTATCAGTCCAGCAGTGACACTGAGGCGTTTAAAAACTCCAGCGGCACTGCAGTGTCTGTTGCACTCATACAATCACAACACACACTAACACTAACAGGCTCTGACTCCACAAGGCCTGATCTGTGGGGGTCCTGACCATTAGAGAACAGAGTAAAGGGGATAACAAAGTATGTAAAGAAACAGATGAACTACAGTCTGTAATTGTAAAACTAACAAAATGTGCGCAAAGTGTACCTAATACAGTGATTGGTGTATGTATAGCTCTACATGGCCTGGCCCCACATTATCTGAGTGACCTCTTAGAGTTTTACAATCCAACTCGTCTACTTCGTTCGCAGGGTGCAGGACTTCTTTTAGTTCCTAGAATTAAAAAAGTCACAGCAGGGGGAAAGGCTTTCTCATACATGGCCCCCCAACTATGGAATAAACTTCCCACTTTCGTTCGAGATTCAGACACCCTCCAAAGTTTTAAGTCTAGGCTAAAGACATACTTATTTACGCAGGCTTTTGACTAGATTTAGACAGGTTGCATGGCTTGGGTTGCTGGGGCCGGAGTCTGGAGTCATGTCCTTGCCTGCCTGCCTTGTCCGCTTGCGGGAGTGTCGAGTGGGGCGTCTGGCTGAACTAGGCTTGGGTCCTCGTGATCTTGACTCATGTATCCTTGCCTTAGAATAAGGGCAGAGCTGGGGGTTCATAGTCAAAGAGTCTTATGGTGATCAGAGACGTTGGATTGCTGTCTTCTGCCCGCTCGTGGGGTTGCCAATGTCTCATGTGATCCCTCCTTGGCTGTGTTTCCTACAGTTCTCCTCTTCTAGCTTTCTAGCTATGCTGCTATAGCTAATGCTGCCCGGGGTCTCATGCTACACTTGGCATCAGTGATTGACAATGGCATCAGTGATTGTTAATAAACACTGTGCTCTTAATCAAAACTAATTACATTTCTGTTTTCTCTCCGAGCTGTGTTTCCGGCAGTTCCGGCCCCACACATGATGTTCATCTGATGAAGCTCCACTGTGCATAATTCAACATTTTATTCGACCATGACTCCATGACTTTAGTTTCGCTCTTAAATTTTATCATCATATACCCGGGCCACTTAATGTCGATGTGAATACTTCACATTTTTATTCGAACTTTGACTCCATGACTGTAGTTTCGCTCTTAGATTTATCATCATACCCCGGCCCACTTAATGTCGATGTGCATACTTCACATTCTATCGAACTTTGACTCCATGACTTTAGTTCGCTCTTAGATTATCATTTATCATCTACGCGGCCCAAGGAGGTGGGTCCCTTTTTGAGTCTTGGGTCCTCCCAAGGTTTTCCTTCCCTAGAACTAGGGAGTTTTTTCCTTGCCACTGTCGCCCTACGCTTGCTCAATTTGGGATTGGACGTAGTTATTAGGAGATAATCTAAACTTGTAAAGTTGCTTTGAGACAATGCTCCATTGTAAAAAGCGCTATATAAATAAATCTGACTTGACTTGACTTGACATGTATAACCATACATCCAACCCACATTTTAAGCTCATTGTGCTTAATTGTGTGGGGAATGTTTCCTTGGCACACATTGGGCTTTAAAATACTAATCAAGTATTGTTTAAATCTCACAGACTGATTATTGTTGCTGACCATGTACATCATCATGACATAGTTCAATCAAATTTCCAGCATAATAATGCACCTCACATCTCAAACTGGTTCAGTGAACATGATAATGAGTTCAATGTAATTTAGTATCCTTCCCAGTACCACGTAAATACAAGCTATGCGTTCATGTCAACATGGGCCTGAATCTCTAAAGCACTATTTAAATATTATAAAGGAATATTTAAAGCATCTTCTTGAATCCAAGATATAAAGAATTCAAGCTGAGAGCAAGCCCTACTCAGTATTAGAATGGTGTTCCTAATAAAGTGGCCAAGAGTACATGTGCAAATTACTCAAATTCACTACACAAATCCACAAATCCACATAAGCAGGGAAGTAAGTAAATCAGTGTGGGTATGCAGTGATTATATGCTTAATGTCTGAATTATTTGACTGCTGGGACTGAAATTAGGTGCTAAGCTAAGAAGGATATGTGAAGTACTTTTAACACCCCAAAACAAATTGCTTTTATGTTGAGAGTTTTAAACCTCACTGAAAAACAGATTTGTAAACTAAGGTGCAGACTAGTGCAGCACATTGAATGGACAGTTGCCAAATATCCATAGGGCATTAGCAACCAACTGGTGAACCTCATTAAAAAGTAGAGAATCCTATAACCATTAAAAGCCCATTAAGCAGCATGTAATTTTGTGGAACTAAATAGCAGAGAGTAATCAAAAGCACATGAAACCCAGCTGGGAAACTAAGCAAATTGTTTCAATTAGGGGAGAATGCATCATCAACACCAGCTTATTTTTTCAGAGGTCCAATTTTCTCACCTCGCTTATCTTTCTCTCTCACTTTCAATTTCCTCACTAATTACATAGATTGATGTAGATGACATGCAACTGTGTGTGACGCAAATATCTATTTCACTGCTTAGTTTGGTTTGTGTGCTTCAACAGACTGAACTTAAAATCTCCAACTGGCCCGACTTATTAGGACACGTTATGTGAGCTTAGGAGTTAAATATAGCTTAAAAAAACATAATTGCTGGCACTGTAATGTTTTTTTTTTTTTTTTTACCGAATGCTCTGTTAGCATTTGTAGCAATTTGCACGTTTGAGATGTGAAGAAACTAGTGAAACATGTGTGAGCATAATCTTAAATACATGAGTAATTAGCCCCCCCAAGGGACGAAGTCCCAAGCACGATTAGAACTTCTCCTAGACTGCTGGACATGGTCTGGATTAGGCAGATGACATCAGATGAGACACCAGGATGCACCTTCGAATAGGAGCCAAGCGGGAGAGTGGGCCAATACAAGCCAGGCACAGGACTCTGCTTGGGCTCAGAACTAGCCACGAGCGGCTCAGGGGTGGAGTGACTGGGGAGCAGGGGTCAGCACCAATGACCATGGCGCAGGGGTCAGCAGTAACAACCGTGATGCAGCGGTGGGTGCAACAGGCTCAGATACAGAACCAGGCTAACGACTCAAGTACGGAGTTAAGAGGCACGGCGTACTCAGGTACGGAGCTAGGCAGTGCTAACGGCTCAGGTATGGAGCTAAGAAGGGTGGTGTACCCAAATGCAGTTAGCTCCAGATGGAAGGGATAAACCAAAATATAAACAAATGAAAAGGAACTGAATAAACAAAAAGAATGTGGCTGGGGATCAAACCCTAGGCTGCAGCATGAGAGCTCACGCACTTTATGCTGTTCACCACTCAGCCACAGAAACTGAACATAAAAAGGAAACCTTTAAGGGCAGAATAAAAAGCCATTTGAGGATAGACTCAAAACCAAGAATGTAGTGTTAATGAGAAAATCAAATGGGGAAAAAAGGAAAATACATACCTGCAGCGCTAGACTCCTAAAGTACTCCTAAATTAAAAACGGATTGCTCGCGCGCTCTCGCTCAAAGGCTGTGCGTGCACTGCATCGCTGTGTCGAGTTTCAGCTGAAATGAGTCACGTGGCTCGACTCATACAAGTTTAAGCAAGTGCACCAATTAGCAAGAGTCGAGACATCTAATTTTTTAGTCAAAATGCGTCGACAACCAAACTCAACAAGGTCTGAGAAGGTTGAGAACCGAGGTACCAGTGTACTGTTTTTTTCTATATCCAGCTTTCTTTCAGGTTCAAATCTCATTTTCTTTCCTCTTTAATTAACCCTCTTCAGTTCTCTACTTACTACTTTACATACTTCTCTATCTGCCACACACAATCTGTATTTTTCAGTCTTTACTACATTTACCATAATTACAAACATGCCCACATTTAATTTTCATATGGCTACAAAAGAGTGTTGAGTATTAAATCTTTTTTTTTTACTGTGCATGATGTGTATGTATTAAATGTGTCAGCATTAGAATATAGTTTGCATTTAATTAATTATAAACCACTGCACTCTACATGTATGAGTCTCAAAGATTTCTAATGATGTTTGTAGAACTTGTGAGTATTACATCAGAGTTTATTTTGAACAAATTTCTGACAGGTCAACAAATAGAAATACATCAGTTTTCATTGACTTCTGTCAAGTGGAGAACAGCAAGAATATACACTCCTCAAAAAATAAAGGGAAGACTTAAACAACACAATATATCTACAAGTGAATCAAACTTCTGTGAAATCAAACTGTCCACTTAGCAAACAACACTGATTGACAATCAATTTCACATGCTGTTGTGCAAATGGAATAGACAACAGGTGGAAGTTATTGGCAATTAGCAAGACACACTCAATAAAGGATTGGTTCTGCAGGTGGGGAGCACAGACCACTTCTCAGTACCTATGCTTTCTGGCTGATGTTTTGGTCACTTTTGAATGTTTGTGGTGCTTTCACACTCGTGGTAGCATGAGACGGACTCTACAATCCACACAAGTGGCTCAGGTAGTGCAGCTCATTTATGATGGCACATCAATACGAGCTGTGGCAAGGTTTGCTGTGTCTGTCAGCGTAGTATCCAGAGGCTGGAGGCGCTACCAGGAGACAGGCCAGTACACCAGGAGACATGGAGGAGGCTGTAGGAGGGCAACAACCCAGCAGCAGGACCGTTACCTCTGCCTTTGTGCAAGGAGGAATAGGAGGAGCACTGCCAGACCCCTGCAAAATTACCTCCAGCAGGCCACAAATGTGCATGTGTCTGCACAAAACGGTTAGAAACCGACTCTATGAGTATGGTATGAGGGCCCGACGTCCACAGATGGGGGTTGTGCTCACAGCCCAACACTGTGCAGGACGCTTGGCATTTGCCAAAGAACACCAGGATTGGCAAATTCACCACTGGCGCCCTGTGCTCTTCACAGATGAAAGCAGGTTCACACTGAGCACATGTGACAGATGTGACAGAGTCTGGAGATGCCGTGGAGAGTGATCTGCTGCCTGCAACATCCTTCAGCATGACCGGTTTGGCAGTGGGTCAGTAATGGTGTGGGGTGGCATTTCTTTGGGGGGCCACACAGCCCTCCATGAGATAGCCTGACTGTCATTAGGAACCTAGATGAGATCCTCAGACCCCTTGTGAGACCATATGCTGGTGCGGTTGGCCCTGGGTTCCTCCTAATTCAGGAAAATGCTAGACCTCATGTGGCTGGAGTGTATCAGCAGTTCCTGCTAGATGAAGGCATTGAAGCTATGGGCTGGCTCGCCAGTTCCCCAGACCTGAATCCGATTGAGCACATCTGGGACATCATGTCTTGCTCCATCCACAACATACTGTTGCACCACATACTGTCCAGGAGTTCACGGATGCTTTAGTCCAGGTCTGGGAGGAAATCCCTCAGGAGACCATCCGCCACCTCATCAGGAGCATGCCCAGGCATTGTAGGCACGTGGAGGCCACACACAATACTGAGCCTCATTTTGACTTGTTTTAAGGACATTACATCAAAGTTGGATGTGTTTTTCCACTTTAATTTTGTGTGTGACTCCAAATCCAGGTCTCCATTGGTAAAATTTGATTTCCATTGATGACTTTTGTGTGATTTTTGTTGTCAGCACATTCAACTTTGTACAGAACAAAGTATTCAATGAGAATATTTCATTCATTCAGATCTAGGATATGTTATTTGAGTGTTCGCTTTATTTTTTTGAGCAGTGTATGAACATGACTACATACAAAATGTTTGATATAACTTGTCATTGTACACATTGTGTGCCAAGATATATCAAGTAAACCATTAAGAAAAACATCAATAGGCAGACCTGCACAAAGTTTAGGTCTGGAGAATGAAATCCCATTCAAGGATGTTTTTAATTGCTACCGGTACTCTATGCTATATTGTGGCAGGTTTGTGATAAAAATGTAAGTGAAATATCCCATTTCCAATAATCCAATTTCTGTTTTTGCCATGACTGGAATCTGTCAACATTAGAAATAATTCAGAATAGTTCGCGAAACCTATGGTCCGTCATGTTGCTTTTTTTGCCTTATGTTTAGTCCCAGTGACATTCACATCGGAGGAGAGAGCAATGAATGGGAGTAGGGAGGAGTGTGGGTGCATTTCAACACAGGAGAAAATTTTATGTGAGAACACACTCCCTGCTTTATTGACCATTAAACTGCCCAGAAAACAAAATGGCAGAGGATTGGTTTACTCACTAAGCCCTGCATTGACAGCTACAGAGACCTGCTCTACTAAAGTCAATCCACTCTGTGCCCTCACATCTCCTCTCCTTTCCTATCAGATAGTACAACAAAAAAATACAGTGGTGTCCTGCTGAGACTCCCTAACGAGGAATATTTTGATAAGTCATCTCCCCCAGCAGTAGTGCTGGTTGCCTCTCAGCAGTGTGTAATAACACTCAGTGAGGCATGTTTGTACAGTGTGTTCAGAGTTAGCTCTGTGTGAAGATTGGGATTGCGCTTGGCAGGGGGCAGGCAGTGAGCTGCAGCAGATCTCACCACTTGGAAATGCACTGCAGTGAAAAGGACTTTGCCAGAGAAAGTGGGGGGGCGGGGGCGGTTTGAATTTGATTATCACTCACTTGTGTCTATTCAGTTTTGTACAATTTTATAACAATAATCAGCAAAACCCTGATAATAATGTTGGCCAACAAGCTTTACCAGGAAAACCATGCAAGGTCAGCTTAGAAGTCAGGTTAGACTTATTTTTTATGACAGTTTGTGGGGTTTTTTTTCTATCTGTCTCACCTTGTATCACCTCCTTACAGGGTTTTAGGTAGATGGTGTCTTTAGGATGTTGGATATTTGTGCTAGCATGAGGTACTGTCTGCTAAGAATAATACAATGTATAAGTCACTCTTGATAAGGTTGTCTGATAAATGATGTAAATGTAAACAGGAAATTCCATCTTGATTGTTTTTCTTGATAGGCTGTCTGATCAGCATACCAGTGTCCGAATCATAATGTGTGCTAGTCTTTGCTGTATTTTTAACTTGGAAAAACAAGATTTAACAGTATTTTTAGTTTTAGATTTAGATTTAGAGTTTAGATTGTTAGCATAATATTTTTATATATATTTTAATAATGTGTTTTTATTCAGTGCAGTAAGAAATTTGTGACTTATGAGTGTTGTCAGACATTGTGTTATTATTACCCAACTATTACTTACTGATATTTCAGGACACTGAATAAAAGCTCGCTATTTTTCAATCTGGTAAATTAATGATGGCAGACTTAAAGGCTTGTGTTGTGCTCCAGAGTTGAGTATTAAAAGTACCCTGATCATGCGCTTTGTGTTTTCAATCGCTCACTTAGATGAGCATGAGAGGGGAGATCCTCTTGCTCACTTAAAGCACAAGTATTGGCCTCTTAGCAACATGTACAGATGGATACTGTATGTATAATACAACAGACAGTGCTTCAATTGTCTTACATAATAGATGTGTAATAATGTTAGTTATAAAGAAATAATTAGACTGAATTACTAATCACATTGCTTCACAGCAGTATCTGTTGGGGCCAGCCTCTAATGTGGAGATGCCTCTGTTTAATGCAGATTGTTCAGGATATGAGAATGTCATCTATTCATCCAAAGTCCATGTTTTTTTGTTCATATAAAATGGGAGATTTTGGAATAGGTCTTCTGGTTTCCTCATTTGAACATAACACTTTTTATGGGGCCTTGGAAACTCCATGTAGTCACCACTGCAAATCACCATCAATGTTTTGAGAACTTAAAAGGCTACAGTGAGTTGAGGTGCTCCTGAGCACTCATTAAAGGGAGTAGTTTAGCTCTTCATAACTATGCAATGCCCAAGAAATATGTGTAGAGTTGATAAGAGACACTGGAGAGAGAATCAGACCTACATGTACTCAATTAAACCTTGCTTCTTGGTTTAATGGTGTTTCATCAACTGATCACAGCAGACCTTTACTACAACTACTGCAACAGCTATTAAGACATCACTACAGTTTTGATTTGGTTAAAATAATATTACAATTTAGACTTGTAATAATTTCCATGTTTTTTTTATAAAACCATTTATAAACTCACTATTATCACTGTCTTATCTTAGGAGTTAGCAAGCACTCGAATGTGGGAGTCCATATAGATTGTATTTTTTAATTTTTATACAGACCAGGTTAATATTAAGGAAAGAATCAGAAAGAATCATTTTAGCATCAGAATAGCATTTACAAATGTCATGTAATAGGATATAACAGTAGAACACTATACATAGTATTTCTGATCTATTACACTGTTTGCATTTTGAGGTGGTATAAAACCATGGTGTTGAGATGTTGCCGAATGAGTAGTGGATATGTTGGCTTTCTGACTGCACATCTTGATGATATCGCTGCACTGGCATTTCATTACATCACACTTAGTGTGGCCTGACAGAGAAAATCTAAGACATAATTACATACAAATATTTGGCTCTTTCACATCTTTCACTTCTTCATAGTGTCAGGGGGTGCACAGTGGCCGCTAGAGGACCCCATTGCGGTGTAGTACCTTCCCAGCAGTCTGGGGATTCCGCCAAGCTGACACCAGAGGCCAGTATTGGTTCAGCTACGGTTGGGATCCTCAGACCATGCGATCGTGCCTGTATTGCTTGATTACGGCACGATTGCACACACCTGTCAGTGGCTCTATTTAAGAGCTTTGTTTGGCACTGACAGGCGTTGCACCATCGCCTTCGCTCCTTTCAATTCCATTCATCCCCGTAGTGTCTATGCCAGGTTTTGCTGTGCTTAGGGGCGCTACTGTTTTTGTTAAGAGACTAACGGAGGGTCTCATTCGCGCTGCTGCTTCGATCACGGTCGGTGTTAGGGACTTTGGTAGACTGGGCCCGCTTTAGGGGCTCAGCCGGAGTACTAATCTGGAGATTCGGAGGTAATCCAGGGCGTAGTTTTAGTGTAGGGTCAGATCCAGCCGGGTTTTGCTCCTACCGCCCGTTCGCGGCTTCGCTCCGGCGTTAAGTGGCTCGCTCGCTCGCTCTGAATTTAGGTAGAGAGCGATTCCTGGAGAGAGCTCACTTGCCAAACTCATTGGGTCTCAGCTCGTCATGCCGAGCGCTTTCGATTTAAATCATACTAGAGCGCGCTAACGCAGCCGTGCTTCAAGCACCGTTTCCTCTCCCGTTTAAATGGAGTATTTCTCAGTTAATTCAGACTAGAGCGCGCTAACGCAGCCATGCTACAAGCACCGTTTCCTCTCCCCTTTAAAAGAAGCATTTCTCCGTTAATTCATACTAGAGCGCGCTAACGCAGCCGTGCTTCAAGCACCGTTTCCTCTCCTGTTTAAAAGGAGTATTTCTCCGTTAAATCATAGAGCGCGCTAATGCAGCCGTGCTTCAAGCACCGTTTCCTCTCCTGTTTAGAAGGAGTATTTCTCCGTTAATTCACACTAGAGCGCGTTAACGCAGCCGTGCTTCAAGCACTGTTTTCCCTCCAGTTTAAAAGGAGTATTTCTCAGTCAAATCATTTTACAGCGCGTTAACGCAGCCGTGCATCTAGCGCTGTTTCCTCTCCCATTTAAAAGGAGTAATTCTTAGTTTAATCGCATTAGAGCGTGTTAATGCCGCCGTGCATTTGGCGCCGTTTCCCCTATTGCTTATTAGGAGTATTTCTCTGTTTAATCTCCTTTGAGCACATTATATAGGGAGACCTCCACATAGGTTTAAGCCCGTCAGTGCATATCAAACGCTGCCGCGCTTCGCGCCTTTGGCGGGTGGTTTCACCCCGCCTTTCTCTGCCCCTGTGGGCGCGGTCGTGAGCTCTGTGTGCTCGCAGATTCGGCAGTTTCGCTGACTCACACAAAACCTCACCTTTTTCTTTGTTAGTGCTCATTTGTATTTAATTTATTATTCTTTTATTTATTTTCATTCATTTCGGTTCATTACTACCATCTGGAGCTAACTGCGATTGGGTCCTAAATCCTTTTCTTTTGTTTCTCACGATTCGCCATCGTTTTTGGTGCCGACTCGTAACACATAGTTCTTAGAACTCTGCCCGTGGTAGAACTGTAGTTCTTAGAATGCCGTGTATAGGGATCTTCTTATCTCCCACTTCAAGGTAGGGTCTTTTCTCAGTGCATAGGAATCCTGAGTAATGTTAAGTATGTGATGATTGGTCCAGATTACAGTGACTGGTTCAAGCGTACTGACTCAAGTGTATAGTGTATATGCAATTTCCTTGTTGAACTCAACCACCATGTCTTAAATATACTTGTACACCAGTAGCCATAAAAACGACAGCTCCTTGCACAAAAATGAAAGAACAAAACACACACACAGTGATGGAGGAGGTACAATGCAATTTTTAGTTGTCTAAGCAAAATTTGCATGACTTAAGTTACTTCAGCATCACACAGCGTTCCTACTGGCGGTGGGAGTGCAAACCCTGGAATGAATGTATTACTTGGGGGTGTGCCGCAGGGCATAGTTCCTCCCAAATAAATTCCTAGAAGTGTTTGGTGCATAAGTGGCTATAAGACGACATAACAAGAACACTTTCTGTCATGCATTCTGAACTCTGAAACTCAAGAAAGGGGGAATTCCCTGGAAAGGCAAACACAGACAGACAACAAAGACCCAAGACTGGGGACAGGATGGAAACCAGAAGGAGGGAAAAAAGCAAGAGAGAATTCGTTCAGAACCCAGAAGGTCCATAACTATGATATTTACAACCTGCAGGTGCTCCTGTCTAGAGTGACTTACAATCTTACAATCCAAAGAATTGTGGGCTAAGAATCTTGCTCAAGGACTCGATAATTGCAGCATGGCAGAGGCAGCTGAACCATGGAACGTTTGGTCCAAAGTCTAATATTTTAACTGCTAAGCTATCACAACTCCCACAAACATTTAGACATGGCATGAAAGAAGTCAACTGATGATTAAATGGGTCCACCTCCTCTGGTCACCATAAGAGAAGCTATACTATGCAAGGGGTCATCTCACCCTCTTTGCCCACAAGTCACTTTGCCAGAGGCAGTATACTAATCAGTGAGGTTCAGCATTGGGAACCACTGCTCTATTTACTGATCCACTCTGGTTTTGTATCCTCCCACTAGCAAGGTGAGGTTTGTCTGTTGGATTTGGACATCAGGGCAAAATGGCCATTTTTTTCTGCTTAGTGCAGAATTCATCATGACTTCATCAGCAGTCCAGCAGGTTGTCCATGCGAGGCATGTGAGAGGTATTTCCTTACTGCCCTGCTCCATCCATCCAGATGCCGTCCCTGTTCAGCTGATTTTTGTTCTTGCATCCAGATTAAAGTCATAGTTCTGAGTGTATGTGTTCACCTCATGAGGGGATTCCTCCTTAGTTTTGAATCTCAAGCGTTCTGAAAGTCACAGGTCAGTATAGAGCGGCCTGACCAGGGGTCACTGAGACCACAGAAGAATACACACAGGAAACAAGGTCAGTTGGAAAAGGGCTTCACACTACTTTTAACATACTAGAACAGTGTTTCTCAATCCCGGTCTTGGCGCCCCACCGCTCTGCATGTTTTAGTGTTTTCCTGCTCCCAACACTCCTGATCCAACTACTCAGCTCATTAACAAGCCTGTTATTGAGTTAAAGTGGGTGTGTTTAAACAGGAGAAGCACTACATTGTGCAGAGCGTTGGGGCGCCAGGATCAGGGTTGAGAAACACTCTACTAAGAGAAGAACAGTCAAAAGGTGGACCTCCTCTTAGTCAATCAGAACCTAAAGCTCCCGTCAACTCATCACATCATAAATCACTTCATAATACTTTTTTAATGGGAGACATGGCTATTGAAAGCAAGATGTTTATTTTGCTCCACATTATCTTTCATCACTCCATTTTTTAACAAACGGAACTGGATCCAAAGGTTCCAGAAAGGATTACATTAATAGTTTATATGAAACCTTATAGGACACTCATGCAAGCTGGTGATTTTCCAGTGGATTTTCCATTGCAGTCCTCCACACACATTATTTAACCAAGAACAGTATTCTCTTTATGTCAAATTCCCTTACATTCCCAACTTTGCCTTGGCTGGCTCTAAACCTGATATTAACAGTTTCTTTACCTTCAGTACAGGGTGCCATCTCAAGATTAATGTCCAATATCAGTTAATTTGCAGTACATTGCCTCATTTCTATATTATCCATTTCCATTTTCAACCAACACAACTGTCTGTGCCTTCCCAGAGGGCTTTGACACAGCTGGCTTTGATTTGAAGCAGTACTGAGTTTTCCTCAAGTACTCTGTTGTTAAGTACTTCATATGCAGTACATGTACACTGAAATGCACACTGTGTTTGTTTCATAACTTTATTTAGGTCTGGGCTTAGCATTTCCAAATACATTACAATATAAGTTTTTTTTTTATAGAAATTTCATCCCGGATTTCCAAGAACTGATTTGAAGGGCAGGAAATTGTATTTTTATTACATACCTCATGGGTATACAACTACACAAGCCATGAAATTAATCATGTTGTGGAGATAAATATCTTAGTGCAAGATTATATCCTGGAGACTTAACCTGCCAACAAATGAATAATATGAATCATCACTGGAGGCCTGTTGCTGTTACTGGGTAATAGAAGCATTTCAAAGACAATAATACTGTATGCAACAACTACCAAAACACGTGGTTTGTGTATTTACAGCTCCATAGATAAAATTAGGCTAAGAAAAATATGTTAAATAGGTTATTTGGGTCACACTCACTCACTCGCTTTTCATACCCACTTAATCCAACTCAAGGTCACACAGGGGCCAGGGACTAAATAGCAGCACAGGATGCAAGGTCCATCACAGACCCAGATCAGTCCATCACAGGGCACATACACACACTCCCTCACATTGGGACACATTATGTCATTTGACATAATATACAGTATTGTGAAAAAGTCTTAGGCCACTGTTTGATTTGTTGTTTTAGTAATAGTATTACGACCATATATAACAATATTGTTGATGAGTCGACCCCTTGATCTTCATTCAAATTTTCACACTAAACACTTGCCACTGTAGCCTATAGAGCCTCAGCCTCGTTTTTAATAGTGCATACAAATTTCCTGTATTTTATGGTTCTGTTCAAAAAATAATCTGAGTAATAATCATATATGGTTATTATACCATTGCTAAAACAACAGTATATCTGATATAATGGCAGCATAAGACTTTTGCCCTGTATTGTATGTCTTTGGAATGTGGGAGCATTCATAGTAAACAGGGGAAACCCATGGAGACATGGGGAGAACATGCAAACATGGAACGTGGTTTGAGTCCGACACTGGACTCAAACCAGGCTCACTGGAGCTACAGCATTACCCACTGCACCATCATGCTGCCATCTTCTAATATCTAAGGCCAATCCCAAATTGAGCAAGCCTACGGCGACAGTAGCAAGGAAAAACTCCCTAAACATTATCAGGAAAATACTTGGGAGGACCAAGACTCAAAGAGGGACCCATCTTCCTTGGTTGGCCTAAAAAAGTGTTTGCTAAAACAAACAATTCAAACCACAGTATTAATTATTATTACGGCACCTCTGCAATTGGCCTTCATTTGCTCACATAACACATAAGTTTTTTTCCTCAGTAATGAGAATACAGAGCAAGGAATCTGAGACACTCAATACACTATGCCTCCATATTCTCCACAGTCCTTTGTCCATTCTGGACAGTTTTTGTAGCATAGAACCACAATGTGTGGTTTGAACATGTTATGGGCCTGGTATTGTCCTGCTTTATGATCCAGTGTCAAAAGGCTGACATTCTTTATAGATATTCCGACATGCACTAGCATACAATAAAGCAGTTTGATACATATACATATGTATACATATAGATACATATATAATTGGTGACAGTGATTTTATCACAGGTAAGGGCCATATTAAATCCCTGTTCTTATTGCTTTAATAAAACAATGACAAAAACAATTTGATTGTTTGATTGTGATACAAATAAATGTATTATTGCTAATATTTGTAATGTAAATAAGCATTCTACAGTGCAATTTAATCTCTACTGCTTCAGTATCACACGAAAGCCAAAAAGCTGCTGAAATCAGGGTTCACTTTTTCCATTCTTCGATGTGTGGTATCCGATTTACAAATAATCTGCTTTTAGCTGTTTCAGACAACGCATGTTTTTTTTTCCTATCAAAGACTCATTGTTAGTTTGCAGACATTCCCTTCCTTATTTAATAATTTTTCTCAATTTCATATAGTAAATTGCATTGTTTTCTCATTATTTCTCCTTAATTCTGTCAACCGCTTTAAACTATTTGTCTACTGTTATTGTACCGATTAAATCAATACTGACCTCAAAAACAACTCATATTTGTAATGTGCTGCAAAGTATTTGGTTTTATGGGTTTACAAACCTGGTGCAGTAATACAGAATTCAGTTGTTTTGACAAGTTCACATGGGTACATATACTGGCTTTACAACAACTTACAACATGGCTCAGCCAATCAGATTTTAGGACCAGAAGTTTTATTACAAGCCTTTTATATTATGCCGCTCATTGAAAATGTGCAAGGCATGTGGGACCTCAATTCAGGATATCCTTGATATTTTTATCAAACATGCCAGTAGGGTGCAGATTGCTACCAATTATTACTCCTGTACTAAGACATGTCATGCAATAGATGCTGTCAGTGGTTAATGTGTATAACTGTGTATAACTTCAGTGGACAGATGCAATTAACCAACAGAGGTCACTATTCTGCTCTAAACCCTATAGGTTTCATAACACCCGTTGTACCCAAATGTCAAGTTAACTATAATGAGTAATCTGTGTGTTTTCTGCATGTCCTCTTGTCTGCCTGAGTTTACTCAGGTTACTCCAGCTTCCTCCCACAGTCCAAGACATGCATTAGGTTATTTACTTTTGCTAAACTGGCCCAGCTTGAGTGTATATACAGTGGTGCTTGAAAGTTTGTGAAGCCTTTAGAATTTTCCATATTTCTGCATAATATGACCTAAAACATCATCAGATTTTCACACAAGTGCTAAAAGTAGATAAAGAAAACCCAGTTAAACAAATGAGACAAAATATTATTCTTGGTCATTTATTTATAAACTTTCAAAATGATCCAACATTACAAATTAGTGAGTGGCAAAAGTATGTGAACCTCCAGGATTAGCAGTTAATTTGAAGGTGAAATTAGAGTCAGGTGTTTTCAATCAATGGGATGACAATCAGGTGTGAAACATGGTGGTGGTAGTATCATGGTTTGGGCCTGTTTTGTTGCATCTGGGCCAGGATGGCTTGCCATCACTGATGGAACAATGAATGCTGAATTATATCAGAGAATTGCAAAGTAAAATGCCAGGACATCTGTCCATGAACTCAACATTAAAGGAAGGTGGGCCATGCAGCAACACAACGACCCTAAGCACACAAATCGTTCTATCAAAGAATGGTTAAAGAAGAATAAAATGAATGTTTTGGGATGGCCAAGTCAAAGTCCTGACCTTAATCCAAACAAATGCAAACATGTTGTGGAAGGACCTGAAGCGAGCAGTTAATGTGAGGAAACCCACCAACATCCAAGAGCTGAAGCTGTTCTGTATGGAGGAATGGGCTAAAATTCCTCCAAGCCAGTGTGCAGGACTGATCAACAGTTACAGGAAACGTTTAGCTCCAGTTATTGCTGTTATGGGCCGCGACCGAAGGGGGATTTTTCCTTCGTGGGCAAACGGACTACATCGCCCACAATCCCTGGCTGAGGGCGCCTCCCGGGCTGAGGGCATCCAGAGCGCCACTTCACTCACCAAGGATGTCAAGAGTGCCACTTCGCTCACCGGGGACATCCAGAGCGCCTCTCCCCTTGCTGAGAGCGTCCAAAGCGCCACATTGCTCGTTGAGGATATCCAGATCGCCACTTCACACACGGAGGACACCCAAGGTGCCACATCGTTCGCGGGGGACGTCCAGGGCGCCACCTGGCGCACAGAGGATATCCAGGGGGCCATTTCTTTCGCTGAGGACATCCTGGGCCTTCCCTCGGTCGTCGACGACATCCGGAACTCTACGCTCACCAGGGCCTCTAAGGCTAGCTTTGTACCTGTGCAAACCACGTCACTTGGCCCCTCGATTAAGCCCACTAGTCCGGTATCCAGGCACACCGCACCACTTAGATCCGTTGACGAGACGTTAACGCCCCTTGACCATGTATGCACACCATTAGCATCCAGTAACCGGGCCCTTACATGCGTTAGCTCTGCACCTGAGCTCACTACGTCCCAGAGCTTCATACCTGAACATTAGTTCTGTACCTGAGACTGCCGCACCTCCCAGCTCCGTAGATGAGCCGTCGGCACCCCGTATCTTAGAGTCTGAGCATGTGAGCCCCACGATTGAGCACAATTGCCCTGTACCTGTACCTGTACGCTAGCACTGTGTAGCCCCGTTTTTGCACACACTAGTCCCTCCTTCAAGCATACAGCGCCACGTAGTGTCATTGATGAGCCACCAACGCCCGATAACCCTGCTCGGGAGTGCATCCACTCTGACCTTGATCAAGTTGGCACTGTTTTTTCACACGACAGGCCCGACAACCCGGTAACCGGCCTGTTGACACCGCCCAGCACCTTATCTAAGCCCGTGGGTCCCGTCTCGGCACCACCAGCATCGCTTAGCTCTGTTCCTGAACACACCTCTTTCGCCCCCATACCGGCTACATGGTCGAACCTTGTCCCCGAGCACACCGCACCCTCTAACTCCATACCAGAGCTAGATGCGTGTCATGGCATTAGCAGGACCTGGAGGCTCCTCGCGCTCGTCCGCTTGGTAACCCAGCTGACGGTACCTCGTGGATCGCCGTTTATACCTGTTGGTCCCGCACCCGAACGGCAGGCATCACTGAACCTTGCCACCAAGCACACCACACCTGTACTGGATCTCGTCCTGCCATCTCATATGTGCATCGTCAGCCGTTAATAGGAAATAGGAATAGGATCTAGCCGCGCTAACCCTAGGGGCCGTCTGGGAGGCCGCCAGCTCCAGAGAGGCTGCCAGCCCCAGAGAGGCTATCCCGGAGGCAGTCAGCTCCAGAGAGGCCATTCCAGAGGCCGCCAGCTCCAGAGAGGTCTCCCCGCAGGCCATTAGTTCCAGAGGGATCCTCCCAGAGGTCCATTGTCGTAGTAGGACTCCCCCAGAGGTCCTTCGTCCTTTGGGGGGGTTACTGTTACAGGCCACGACTGAAGCGGGATTTTTCTTCCGTGGGCGAACAGACTATAATCCCGTGCGCCGGCAAGATGGCCGCAGCCGCATCAGGAACTCATCTTGTTTTGATTACGGGACTTACTTAAGCCGAGAGTTTCCGGCTGAAATTTGAGGGAGCATTATCTCACCTTTATGTTTCAGTTAGACGTGCACTTTTGGTTCGCGGTTTCGCCCGCTGGATTATTGTTTTTCAGTGGTTTCGCCCACTGGATTATTGCTTTTTCTCAGCGATTTCGCTGAAACTGAAAGCAAAGGATCACATACTTTTGCCACTCACTAATATGTAATATTGGATCATTTTTCTCAATAAATAAATGACCAAGTATAATATTTTTGTCTCATTTGTTTAACTGGGTTCTCTTTACCTACTTTTAGGACTTGTGTGAAAATCTGATGATGTTTTAGGTCATATATTTGTGCAGAAATACAGTCGTATGAAAAAGTTTGGGCACCCCTGATAATTTTCATGATTTTAGTTTATAAATCATTGGTTGTTCAGATCAGCAACTTGAGTTAAATATATCATATAGCAGATGAACACAGTGATATTTGAGAAGTGAAATGAAGTGTATAGGATTTACAGAAAGTGTGCAGTAATTATTCAAACAAAATTAGGCAGGTGCATAAATTTGGGCACCCCAGCAGAAAAATTACATCAATATTTAGTAGATCCTCATTTTGTAGAAATAACAGCCGCTAAACGCTTCCTACAGCTTCCAGTCTGGATTCTGGTTGAAGGTGCTTTGGACCATTCTTCTTTAGAAACATCTCCAGTTCAGTCATCTTTGATGGTTTCCAAGCATGGACAGCCCACATTTTCAGTAATATTCATGTCTGGGGACTGAGATGGCCATTCCAGAACGTTGTACTGGTTCCTCTGCATGAATGCCTTAGTAGATTATGAGCAGGGTTTGGGGTCGTTGGCCTCGGTGCAACTTTGTCACTGATTCTTGAACATTGTTCTTAAGAATCTGGAGATATTAACTGGAATCCATGCGACCCTCAATTTTAACAAGATTCCTAGTACCTGCACTGGCCACACAGTCCCGCGGGCATTATGGAACCGCCACCAAATTTTACTGTGGGTAGCAAGTGTTTGTCTTGGGATGCTGTGTTCCTTTTCCGCTCCTTGTTATGTCCAAATAACTCAATTTTATTTCATCAGTACACAGCACTTTTATTATTCCAAAATGAAGCTGGATTGTCCAAATGTGGCTGTAGCACACCTCAAGTGACTCTGTTTGTGGCGTGTCTGCAGAAAAGGCTTCTTCTGCATTACTCTCCCATACAGCTCCCTCTCCTTGTGCAAAGTGCGCTGTATAGTTTTGAACGATGAACAGTGACACCATTCCCCTGCAGCAAGATGAGGTTGTAGGTCTTTGGAGGTGGTCTGTGGCTTGACTATGACTGTTCTCACCATCCTTCGCCTCTGCCTATCTGAGATTTTTCTTGGTCTGCCACTTCGGGAGTTTCCTTAACTAGAACTGTGCCTGTGGTCTTCCATTGCCTCACTATGTTCCTCACAGTGAAAACTGACAGCTGAAATCTCTGAGAGAGCTTTTTCCCTTTCCCTTTTCCCTGAACCATGATGTTGAACAACCTTTGTTTTTCAGGCCATTTGAGAGTTGTTTTTTGAGGCTCCCATGTTGCCACTCTTCAGAGAAGATGCAAAGAGGAGAAAAACTTCCAATGGGCCACCTTAACACTTTCTCATAGTTGGATTCACTTGTGTATGTAGATCAAGGGTCAATGAGCTTACAAAACAAATTTTGTGTTCCAATAATTAGTGCTAAAGGTATTCAAATGACAAGGGTGCCCAAATTAATGCACCTGCCTAATTTTTGTTTGAATAATTACTGCACACTTTTTCTGAAAAACCTATAAACTTAATTTCACTTCTCAAATATCACGGTGTTCATCTGCTATATGATATATTTACCTGAAATTGCTGAGCTGGACAACCAATGATTTATAAAGAAAAATCATGAAAATTATCAGGGGTGCCCAAACTTTTTCATACGACTGTATAGAAAATTCTAAAGGCTTCACAACCTTTCAAGCACCGCTGTATGTATATGACCAGTCTCGATGTAAACTTGTGTATCAATGTAACCTTGTGTTTGTCTGATGCTGATGTTGATAGAAACATTAAATAAATCCAAATAAACAAACAAACAAACAATAAACATTCCAGGAACATGCCCCTTCACACTTCTGTTAGATTCCAAGTATTGCTAAGCTTTGAATAGACCCTGCATATGTTCAGTGATTTAAAAAAGGAAGCTCACAGAAGAATCCCTGCTTTTGTAGGAGTGAAGGAATGTGGCTGTTAGAGGAATGCATGACTTTGACTCTTGTGTAGGTGGGAGGGAAACAGGGGAACAAGAGACTGAAAGAAGCATCCAAATCAGAGGCCCATGTGCATTTAGTCGAAAGCCCTATCAGCTGTTTTCTTCGTCATGCCAAACTTTTGGTCTTTAGAAGCATCTATGACCAAAGCTCTCCTGGTAAATGCCCACCACTAATCTCATCACTAGATTATGTGTCTGTTTTTGTTTGTCCAATTTGGACATGGATCATTCTCTCACATTACTAAGAGATGGATCTCCCAATCCATCATATTTTACAGAGGTTTCATGTTCTGTTGTACAGGCATTAAAGTGCTGTCATTCCCAGAAGGAACACCAGGATCTGGCATCTATCTCACATTTATTCCTTTGAGTGTAATGCTTAATCTCTTGTTACATTGACACAAGCGTTCATTTTTGGATTTATTATATATATATCATCCAAAGCAGGCAGTGCCTGGGTAATTAAATAGCAACTAAAAGTTTCAGAGACTGTAATAAGAATCCATTTTGACAACTCCTGTAGAGTGTTGTATTACATTTGCTAGGCTAAATACATAAAGTAAAGTGGTAATTTATAAACACACTACTTTATAAATAGGTTGATGGATCAATGCTCTGGGCCGCAACTGTAAAATGCTCCAACCTGCTGAGCGCAAAATTTTCATGCATTCCACAGGCAGCTGTTTATTTGTGGAGTCTAGACACAGTTTATGTCAAATATACTAGTTAATCTGACTATTTTTAATCATTACAGTATTTTCCTACTCAGGTTAAGGCCCCAGGTACTCAACCAACAAACAAAGCTCCCCAAAAGATATTATTTGTGAGACAGAGATGAATTTAAAAGTTATTTTGTTTTTTGAGTATTTACACGCTCAATACTTTGCATTGTTAAATTGTTAAAGTCTGCATTGAAATATTAATGTGATTTCATCTTGCAACTGACTGGAGGCTTGTAGTAACATGTTTTTTATCCCAAATTAAGACAGTTGAAGAAACAGTAAGGCATTGTCTGAAGGAGCTGGACTCTTTAGGAGAGGAATGCCTGCACTCTTAGTAATCAGAAGAAGAAAATTTTGTATATCTGATTACAGATTTCTATGTTTCTTGCATTTTAAACAGCGGCATCTGTAAACAATCTGTCTGGAGATGGAAATCAAATCCAGTGCTTTTGCAAACACTTAGCCCATACCCTGAGAGCAATGGAAGTCTGACATTCTGTTACATTGAATGCCCACAGTGAGGGACCAACCCCAGAGACTCCAAGCTGGTAGACACAAAGCCATAGTGTGCACTGTGGCTCTACCATCTGCAAAGATTCTCATGATAATGAGTGCTAGTCATAATTACAAAGGTCTGCTTTCTTGCCTGCTCTGAGTGCAGTTCAGATGGAGACTGCTTGTGTTATCAGTAAATCCAATTTCCTTTAAGCACAATTCAATCAAATCATCCACTGCCATTGCTCATGAGAGATACTCATGTACACAAAAGTGCACACACTCATGCACACACATGTTAAACAATACACATCCATGCTAACACACATATTAGGTTGTGCTCTCCCGCTGGCAATGAATTAATTTTCTTTCATAGTTATTTACAGTTTAGGGATGATGTGATAATGAGCCAAAGTGTGTGTTTAGACATGGGGCCAAGCACTGGGGCAGACTGCACAGCAAATAATGAGGTCCCATGGGTTTAGGCTGCAGTGTCTCCCATGCCCTGGAGTCCATGTCCCCAAACTGAAGACTTCTCATTACTTTCCTAGTATTACTTTCAGCGTTTGTCTGAGAGAATGGCCCAGTTAGGCCAAGGAGTCCAGTCAGGGCCTGGACACAGCTCAGCCGCTCTTTGGTCACGAGTCTTAATACGCTGCTCAAAGCAGACCTGGACAAGAGCTGTTTCCACCATTTCAAAACCGATGTATTGCTATTGCACTGTGGGGTAAAATATACAGAATATCAATATAATTGGCTCTTTTCCCCCACAGCTTATTCCCCGAACCTAGTGACAGCTTCTCATAGACATAAACAGAAAATATGATGGCTGTCACATTTTCTCCCATATAATTAGGGCTTGGTACAAGTCTTGGTATTGTCATCAACTCATGATTGATTGTCATGAGTCTCATATTATTAGTGCTACAACAGTGTATTCAAAATGGGATTTGAAATGCAGTACACATTTGTACTGTACTTTCTCTGTATTCAAATGAAATATTTACATTGAAATCATTTTTAATGCTAAGGAATACTAAGCAGAGATACGCTTGATAATACAGATTCAGGTCTGGTACAGGTAATTGCTACACTTGCTACAGTTGAAAAGCGAGGTCAATGTGTTTGTGTGTGAGAAAGAATGCAAAACGTCCCATTTCTGTGTACATTTGTAGGGTTGGACCGTAACACCTAGACTCAGTTCCTCCTCCAATTGCTGATGATATAAGCAGAATAGTGTCATGTCAGAGGAAATGTCAGCTCTAACCATCTGATGTTGCCAAACCTCGGTGTCTGAATTTTATCCATCCATAGCTATCTCATATGCCTTACAGCAAGGGCTCATATTTAGAAGGAGAGAAAGGGAAAAGCAAGAAGATATGTCAGATTTATTAAAAAATAACACATATAAGCAGTGCATAAACAGAAGGAGGTCCAGTGCTATTTTCAAAAAATACATTTTATTTGTGTTTTAACTGTAAGTTACACCATCTGAAATTGATTATTTCTGTGGGGATAGTCACTGTTAGCTTAGTGTAAGTTAGGTGTGGAGCTTTCATATTAATATGCTTTGCTGGATGAATAATAAATCATAAGAACATTATCTGGAGCATTAAAATACATAGGTCTTCTGTATGAAGTATGGCAATAAAGCTATGGTTATTTGTAAACTCAGCTAGTTATAAAAATAAAAGAAAATGCTTGAGAGTAACACCATTACAAGCTAACATCATTATACTCTTACATTTATTTCCAATTTTGGCTTTGAAATGTTTCTTAGGTCTAGTATTATTGATAGAGATCCCTACATAAGCTGTTTTTAGTCAATATCATTGTGTGAAACATTAGCTTACCTACTAATATGAAAGAAATAGCCTTGCTTAATGTTTCATAAAATTGCCTTTACTCCAAATTCTGTATCATTGGAAGGGGCAGTGGCTCAGTGTGTAGCACCATCATCTCACAGCAAGAAGGTCCTGGGTTCTATCCTGAGGTGGAGCAACCTGGGTCCCCTCTGTATGGAGCCTGCATGTCCTTCCTGTATCCGTGTGGGTTTACTCCAGGTACTACTCCCACAGTCCAAAGACTTGCGTTAGGTTATTATAATCAAACAATAGGTGATTATAATCATGATGTGCTGCTGGCTGTCCAAGTGGTGCTCTGAAAACAGTGTGGGCTTTATAGATAATTGGACAACCTTTGAGGGTGAGCCTGGCAATTTAGGATAGTGTCCATCAGGGGGTTGGTGCTAATAGTCTCATAGTAGGGTTAGTTAAGGGCTGAGTATCCAGAGCTGGGGTCAGGCAGCAGACAGTCAGGCTTGACCAGATGGTGGCCATGCACCATTACCCAGGACTCAAACGTAAATGCACTCAAAAGTCTGTTTTAATAATCTCATTAGTATAAACACAGATAGCTGCCATAGGAATAACAACATTAGACTAAAGCTAAGATTACTTAACATTAAATCACTTACAAGCTAAGCAGTGATTGTAAATGAAATGATCACTGATAAACACTTACACGCTCTCTGTCTTACTGAAACTTGGATTAGACCGGAAAAATATTTAGGCATAAATGAAGCTTCCCATCCTGGATACAGTCATGTTCAATGCCCTTGTCCTAATGGTCATGGGGGAGGCGTAGTCACAATTTTGGGGAAAAAAAAAAGTTGTTATTGCTAAATCTCACTACAAGGCCAATATGTGGCACAGTAATCATACTTTAGATCTAATATTAACATTTGGTATCAATATAGATAACCTTGATGTTTTCCCTCAAAGTGATTCGATTTCAGATCACTTTCTTTTAGTATTTGAGCTATCTCTAATAAATAAAATCCTTCTGCTACTCCAGCTGCGTTTACCAAAAACCTACGTTAGACTTGAAATTTAATAGACCTACGGAGATCAATCATCTTAAGTGTGTAAATGACCAATTAGAATGTGTGCTTCGCTCAACCATGGACACGATTGCTCCTGCTAGGGTCAAACGCATTAGGGAAAAAAGGTTAGCACCATGGTATAATGACCACACCTTAAAGCAAAGAACCCGGCATCTAGAGCGCAAGTGGAGACATAGTAAATTGGAGGTGTTTAAGATTGCTTGGAGGGACAGCATGGCAGAGTATAAGCATGCCCTTACTAAAGCTAAAGCTGCATACTTCTCCTCAATCATAGAGAAAAATAAGAATAATCCAAGATTTCTCTTTAGTACAGTCTCCAAATTAACAAAAAAGCCCCACAGAAAGTGATTGTCCTGTTCTGTGTAATTTTAACAGTAATGATTTCATGACTTTCTTTAATGATAAGATAGAAAACATTAGGCATAAAACTCGATCACCAAACTATTCAGCAACCTTCCAGATGCAGCACTAGTGAAGACATCTGTTTAATGAGCTGTAAATCAAGATTAGAATCTTTTACCCCAATTATTAATACTGAACTATCCGCACTGATAGTTCGTCTAAGTCATCAACATGTTTATTAAATCCAATTCCTACACGTTTACTCAAACAAGTATTATAGAGCCAGTGTTAGTTATTTTAAATTCATCCCTTACCTTTGGTTATGTGCCCAAATCCTTTAAGTCTGCCGTTATCAAACCACTGATTAAAAAAGCCAATCTTGACCCTTGTGTGATATCTAATTATAGACCAATTTCAAATCTACCATTTCTTTCCAAAATCTTAGAAAAAGCCATCTATCAGCAGCTCTGCAGTTACCTCCAAAGGAATGGTATTTCTTAAACATTTCAGTCTGGCTTCAGGCCCCATCATAGTACTGAAACAGCATCAATTAGGGTAGTAAATGACTTGTTAATATCCTCAGATAAGGGATGTGTTTCTTTTCTTGTTCTGTTAGATTTAAGTGCAGCATTTGACACTATAGATCATGATGTTTTACTAAACAGACTAGAAAATGCTGTAGGTATTAAGGGATTAGCACTTTCTTGGTTTAAATTCTAATTAGCCGACCAGTAACAGTTTGTTTACATAAATAATCTTAAGGTCTAAGCTCTCAAAAGTATGGCGTGCCTCAGGGGTCAGTGCTTGGCCCGCTTTTATTCTCTCTGTACATGCTGCCACTAGGCTCAGTTATTCGTAAACATGGCATTAGTTTCCACTGCTATGCAGATGATACACTGCTATACATATCAGCCAAACCAAATGACAGCCTTACACTCAACAAAATTGAGGACTGTGTAAAGGAAATAAAAGATTGGATGTTATTTAATTTTCTCGAACGTAAGTGCAAGTGCAGAAGGTTTATTAGAAGTGAACATGGTGAAATATACAAACAAACAACTCAAACACAAACCAAGAATGATGATAAATACATCAAACATCTAACACACATAACTAGCTAACAGGCTAACATACAAAGGGAGGCTAAGTGTAACAAACAAAGCAAACAAGGCTAACAAGACAACAAGCTAACATGTGAAGAAGCCAGACAAGGAAGTGCACAGGAAGCGGGGTATATATAGGAGCACAGACCAGCAGGTGGCAACATCCCCACCTGCTGGGTTGGTAGGAGGAAACAGGGGAGCTAAACAAGATGGATGCAGGCTGAAGGCTTGCATCATCGTTACATAACCCCCCTCAAAAGGTGCGTCTCTGAAGTGCAAAGGACAGGAAATAAGAGAAAGCTAGGAAACAGGACAGACCCAGACTAACCCAAGGGAGCAGAGCAAAACATGGACGAGAACAAAGCAGGGGGCCAGAACAGAGGAGGAACAGACACAAGATTCAACAAAACGGGAGACAATAACGGCGACCAAAAGACAGGGCTTGCAGGTGTAGCAAACAGACTACACTTTAATTGGATTAATTTTTAATTAAACTTTATTAATTAAATTATATATTAATTAATTAAATGCGGGGCACCACCAAATCGATTATTAAAATAAAAAATAAAAATAAAAAAATAAAAAAAATAATATAAATAATTCACTGGCCGATCTGGAAACCAGGAAAAAGAAACAACAACACTTGATCAGTCTAGTTCTGAATAGTGAATTCCAAGTAGTTTTCTCGATCTTTGAATGAACTCTCAAACCAGGCGGCAAATTCTAAAGGTTTATAAACAAGTTTATTATCTACAAACAAGGCAATACCAACAGATTATCTAATGTAATAACGAGTGTATCACAGAGTTAAAATCATAAAATGACGATGAACATGTATATATCACAGTATGGAGAACAGGGGATAATGGCAAGCGTACACCTTACAGTAATAAAATCGGAAACCAAAATGACTCTATGTAACTTATCGGTCGCGCAATAATTACTAACGCTGCAATGCTACTGGTAACCTTAATTACGTTGAATGTGAATAGTATGTTAAAAATTACTTAGGCGTGAATAAGTCTATGTTGAAGCGTGGGTTTAGATTAAACACGCAAAGTACGATAAATCAGGGAGCCAGAACAGCCACAACAGTGGTACTTGCCGATTGCTTTGTGGAGGCTCACGCGAAGGAGATGGAACGGAACCGGGCCTCTGCCTGTCGTCCGACGTCACACATGGACTGAAGCGGTAAAAATCTTCAG
>JAJAGP010004360.1:0-51458 GCA_025084515.1 Ancistrus triradiatus | reverse complement strand
AGTCTAAACTTGCATTCTTATGAATAGTAGTATGGCACCTTAACTCCTGGACCATGAATGAAACCATGTTCAAAACAACAGTTAATCATCAGCTTCAGTAGGTGTAACAGAGTATGGTAGCACCAACACCTGTTGCTCAAGAATCTGGTGTCCAATGGTTTAGAAGACGGAACTGAAATAAATAAGACATTATGTGGACATAGAAGTGATATGGGGTTAATGGTCTGAGTTTGTTGAGGAGTGAATATTTTTATAAAAAGAGTTTTATGAGGCAAGATTGAAAGAAAGCTGGAACTGGTTGCAGGCTCTGTCAGGTATTGGGATTTTGCTTAGGAACTCAACAACGTTATTCCAGCACTGGGACTTTCAGCCTTTTACCATCCACTGAGCCATCACTGTCCCCAACATGACATGAAGGTATTTGATTGACCACAGCTATTATACTTATTAACAGTAGACTTGACAATATGTTTGTCATATACTGATGTTCTTTCATTCATCATCTGATCATCTGGATATGGGTTAACACCTTAACCTTTCATTAACGATTCTACATTTAGTGCCTTCATCACATGTGTACACAAGATTTACCTTTGATATGAGTATATAAATGCTTCTTATTAGATATGCAAACAGTAGCTATTCAGATATGACATAGATAACATGTGGACAAATTTCCTACAATGATTAAATTGTGCATGAGTCACTGGCTGCACCACGGTCGTCATCAGTCCCACTTTCCACAGTAAAATACTGCGGTGGCCCACTACATCTATGGGAGTAAAATAATCCATTTTTTCTGGATTGCCTGTCAGAACTACAAGACACATCATGCAAATTCACCACAGGTACTACATTTCCCATAATGCCCCAGCATCATTCTGCTTTCAGTCAGAGGAAGTTTATTTCTTTTTTCTCAGAGAGTAACGGACATCTGCAAACATTTAAAAGAAATTCAGCCACGCTGCAGACAAGGTAATGATAGCTCAGAGCTTTCTGTTTAGTCAAGGCAATTACTAAAAATTCTGTAGTGCTAATTTGTTCTTCATTTCTCATCCATGGCAGAGTAATGCTCACTTTAGTGTTAAATCACTTAATCTTTTTAGTGTCTAGCAGTCTTATTTTTTATGCACAGTTGTGCCTCTACAACATTTGGTTGTTGTAACTCTTAAAAATTAAACTAATGGACCCACAATTGCTTGGAGTGTAAGACTGTACCAATTGTAAGTCGCTCTGGATAAGGGCGTCTGCTAAATGCTGTAAATGTAAATGTAATGATTTACCAACATTGTTTATTTTCACAATAAACAAATAACATCTAAAAATAATTTAGGTAACAGAATAGTAAGTTGAGATTGACCTTCTCAGTCATTACAAAATCGTCAAATATCCAAAACAAGAACTTACTTTGGTCTTCCTACGATGTTCAGAAGATCCAGATGATACAGCTTCCTATTGAACATGTGACTTGTGGTATATTCCATAATTTTCAGAAGTGGGAATATGTTAGGGTAACAGGACTGAGTATTGTGTATTTTAAATAAAATGTTATGCCTTTGTTATGAAAAAATATTTAAGGCATAGATGGGATGGAGAGACACAACAATGCTAAAAAAGGTTTCTGAAAGATTTGAATCTTTATATTTCATTGCAAAGTGTAATGATAGAGACTGGGGACAGCTAACAAATATGGTTTTCAGTGTTCTTGGTAGTTTTTAAATTATATACCTTCATTTTGCAATTGTATCACTGTGCAGGACAATTCTTAAAAATAAAATGGTTTTACAGTTAAGTATATTATCTATACCTGTAATATCCTGGGGACTGAAATGGCACCCGTTCGGTGGAATGCTCAGGGGTTCAGCTGTACCCCTCTAAATGCTGTGTGTGCCCCACTACAAGTAGTCCAGAAACGCCCCTGGGCTGCACTCTGATTGGATGGATCACTCACATTAGAGCGATGGCGCTGTAGGACCACAACCTCTTTCCTCAGCCCATCATTAGCTAGGCTTTCTGTATCTAAGCTAGGTGACGCGCATCAGTGCTGGAAGCCTCTGATCCCAGTCTCTGGGATTTGACATCGGATCCATCTGGACGAGGGTGAACACAGACACAAGGGTGCGGTTCTCGTCAGAAGGTGCGGACCAAAGCTCTCTATTTTTCCTGAGATCCACTCAGCGGTAAGTCCTCGCCTCGACCTGAAGGGGGCGCCAGATGCATGTCTGACTTCTTAGAATTTCGCGACGTCTCCTCAAGGCTTTCGTTTTAAATCATTATTGCCAGTCATAGATCAGTTAAGTGAGAGATCAGAACCGATGATCTCCTGAATCACGGTGCGTTTTCTTCACGCGTCTTGTGTTAGGAGCCACAATGGTGAGGCCAATAAACGCGCATCTGGTGTTGTTTTCATTCATCACGAGGATAGTCTAGGTGTTCATTAAGATCGCTGTTTTTTATCTATTGTTCCAGCAGAGCTCGGGATCCGGTAACGCTTCCCTGCGTTGCTCCATGTCTTCATCGGCTGATTTCTCGGATGATGAAGACTACAGCGGGAGATCGGGCTGCGTATCGCCGGCGCCCGGAGACACGCTTCCGTGGAATTTACCCAGGCACGAGCGCTCCAAGCGCAAAATCCACGGCGGCTCCGTGCTGGACCCGGCCGAGCGAGCCGTGCTCAGAATCGCCGGTGAGAGCCACAGGCTGCTTCTTTTACATTCCACAATGTGCTGCGTAATTCTGATCTGGGGTGTAGGCCTGTGTCTAAATTAAATGAGTGCTGTAGCTTCTTTGTTGGCGTTGCTGTTTAGTCAGTTGTTTACGGGAAGCTAGACCTGGCTTTATTTATTTATATCACTGGATTTAAATGTAACATTGTTCATAGAAGAAAAGCATTGACAGTATAATTGATAGTGCAAGCATTGACAGCATGTGATAAATATGAATCGAAAACAAATGCAAAAAAACATTGCTTATTAGAAATAGGCGCACATTACATGTACATGTCCTCATATAACCTGGAAGACCACAGCGCTGGAGATGATTTACATTTACAGCAGTGAGCACTGAGCCTATCCAGAGCAGATCCGAGCAGTTGAGGGTTGGGTTCAAGCACCCAGCACTGGTAGCTGGGGTTTAATTTAAGATCCTTCCAATTAGAAGTCAGCCTCCCCCAGTCTGCTGATGGTGATAATGATGGCTATGGTTATTCAAGTCATCCTCCTTCTTTTCCTTTGAAGTTAAGATGCACCACAGTTTTGTAAGGTCTCGACTCATGTCAAACCAAGCCTTAATGTATGGAGTGAGATCACTATCTTTAATGCCAGAGCACAAAATCACTTTAAATCGAGCGAAAACAAGAACTGTGCTGGTTTCGTAGATAAAAACCGGAAACACATCAGAGGTCAAAGCTTGGTAGATGATTACTGGAACTATCGATTGCAAGATGTCGCGAAAGGAAATCAGCAGGAAGGAATAATATAGAGATTAATATAAAATGCAGCAAAGAAGACACTAAAAGCATTATTAAAGCTGAAATGAAGGATAAATGGCAAAATCTATGGGCACAGAACAGACTGGAAGACCGTTTTATAATATTAAATGTAAGCTGGGAAATTATTTCAGAAGAAGGACCATACCATGATGGCCAGCCAGTTCTCTGCACAGCTTCCAGAAATCGACAGAGCTGTACATTATCGTAAATACATTATATCTACTGAGAATGCAGAGTTATTTCACACATCTTTACATCAAATCACATGTTCACACACTAGGCCTGACAAATGGGAAGATCGTTCTAAAGTCAAAATGGAAACGGGTCTAAATTTTAATGGAATACCATCATTGATTTCCTGAATTTAACAAACTGGGAGAAAATAACATAAAATGCTGCAAGTACAAAGATTTGGACACCTATTGATTCCCTGTAGCTTCTGTCAAATATTTGCCAAGTACTGACTGAGAGGGTGTCCAAATCTGCAGATGTCACAGTTTATATTATGTTCTTCCAACATATTAAATTCAGCAAATAAATGCTGTGCATTAAACATTTGTAGAAATATGCCATGCTATTGTTTCATGTAGAGGTTAGGCTAGCTTATTTGCGCTTAGAAAATCAGCAAACGTTTGATAAGGAGTGCCCAAACTTTTGATATATGTCATGTAATTTCAATCTAATTTGATTTCCCTCAAGATGTGAAATGAATCATTGTCTGGCTTGATAATATTTAGGACAATGAAGAATTACGTGTTCTACAGTTTCTCGATTATTACAGTATTCACAGTTGCCCTCAAGATGTTTCTTCATTAAAACAAGCTGCTGCTTAACCCTGTATGTCCAGATCACATTCTTGATATGCTCTCTTCTTGCTTACTTCAGTTTGTATGCCTGCCCTTTCCAGCTTTTAATATTATAAAACTGTCTTCCAGTCTGTTCTGTGCAAAGGATATGCAAACGCCTCAGAGATACCGCTGAAAATACGAGTAGAACGCTACCATCTACATTTGCATTTATGTCATTTAGCAGACAGCCTTATCCAGAGAGACTTACAATTGATACAGTCTTACAATCAAGCACTTGTGGCTTAAAGGCCTTGCTCAAGGACCCAACAGTGGCAGCTTGGCAGTGGTGGGATTTGAACACTGGACCTTCTGGTCCATAGTCTAGTACCTTAACCACTAGGATACCTGTCCCATCCACACAGCATCTCTAATGCCACTGTATTTTTAATTGATGGAAAGCTACAATAGTTATAGGAAACGCAGTAATGTACTGTTATGACCCTGTCTAGGGGAACGCCATAACAGTTATGAATATGGTGTGATGGACCTGATACTTTTGTTTGACGGAAGACAAAAATGCATTGATAGATCAGCCAAATGAAACAGAGACTCAGTGAGTGAATGTGAAACAGTTTATATAGGTTAGAGAGAATATACAAGTAGTGGGGGGACGAATATAGGAGTACTACTTACACTAGGACAAGCACATGCTCTTACAAACAATTTTTTTTACGAATAATTGTACAAAGCAGTCTCTAAACACATCAACCAAGTTTGAACAGTCTGTAGTGAAACATGAGCTGGCAAGGTGGTAGTTACACACACGAAAGACAGACTCTTAAGCTCTAACTCCTGCCTCTGCTTTTGGATCTGCAGCGTTGATTGGTTGTTGAGGCGACCTGCTGTTTACAGCCTCAATGTCCGGAGTTAAAAGACAGATTTTATTTCCTTTTAGAATTTATTATGACTCTTATGTTCTCGATCGTTAAAAGCGAATGGATGTTGATTGGAGCATAACTGTAGATTTTCTAGGCTGGGTGTCCGGATAACTTTTAAATCAATAAATGAATGCCATATCCCCCACCTGTCTTACAGCTTTTGATAACATACTGTGCAAAAGTCCTAAAAACATCTGTTTGTTTCACTTGTGTGATACATTATATATTTAGTGATTTGTCTGTTTTCGTCTGTAGCATTAGTGTCAGTTTAGGGCCTAGTGTAGATTAAAAACATGTAATAAAAATTCTTGTTAAAGATATCAACATATTAAGTAACAGACCTCTCACTGTTTAGATAAGAACTTGATAACGTGGTATATACACCATCATAAACAGGTACAAACAACGTACACACAAGTACGACAGGGGTTTTTGAGGTCTAATGGTGTATTAAATGGAAAATGGAAATACATTTCATATACTTATCAAGCAAAAGTAGATAATTGTATCTTTTTGTTACTAACTTGACTTTTTAAAAAGGAAAAAGAAGGCATAAAGTCAATGCGCATTTTTAAAAGAATGTTTGTATAAGGAAATAATCTATATATGACATATTCGAGCCTATATAGTGCAAGTATATCAAAAGACCTACCAGGTTTCCTTCTAAAAGTGCACCACATAGAACTGATATGGTCCTGAGGTCAGACTGGTTCTCTCAGATATTGGTACTACTCTTTAGCAGTTTACCAGTCATTTAGACCCTTTTGTTTCTCTAGTTTGAAGAGTTTTACATGTACTTAAGACGTTTGCACATTGCTGTACATCAGATCTTTGTAATCTCCATTTAAAGGCGATGCTAAAACACATGTATAACTGTTTTAATATGCAAATGCCTTAGTCCTACATTGATCAACACTGGGGGGAGTTTTTAAAGTGCTGGCAGATTTGAATAAATTACTCGCGCAACCATTTATTTATTAGTGTTTTAGGTGACACTGTTGTTAGTGTGTAGGTGGGTGGTTTCTTTGATTGGGAGATGAATGAAACACATCTAGCATTAGGACCATCTAAAGTGACTTCCTTGCCTGACACATGGGGGACCAACAAGCTGACACACATGGTACAGTGGACACAGCTGGCGACACAGACCAAATATACGCCATACATATTAATCGCAATTAGTGTTGTGTGTAATGTAGCTGATTAAATTAAGCAAATTTATCTTGCAAAACAGTGTAATATGTAATGTCACTTGCATATTAACATACATGTGTAATCCCAGTAAGTCAGTGCTGGAACTCATGTGTCACTGTCAGCTGGTGTGTGTGTGTGTGTGTGTGTGTGTGTGTGTGTGTGTGTGTGTTGGGGGTGTTTCATGAATAAGATACTAACAGGGGATGACACAGCAGAAACAGTTAAATACTTTTTTAAATTCAGTGTTAATTACATGTGATGACTACGTCTGAAACTACATTCTATTCACTATATGGTCATTACATAATGGGTGTGGCTTTAGTAATTGCACCCACTTAATCCAGTGCAGGGACGCGATGGGGTGGGGACTAACCGGCAACAAAGGGCGCAGTTTGAGACCAACCCTTGACAGGGTGTCAGTTCATCTCAGGGCACACACTGACATTGGAGCACTTTAGAGACGTCAGTTGACTGTATAGATGCACTTTGTAGTTCTCCAGTACAGACTGTAGTCCATCTGCTTCTCTACAAACTTTACTAATGTTCAGGACCCCCACAGATCAGGTACTATTTGAGTGGTGGATCATTCTCAGCACTGCAGTGACACTGATGTGGTGGTGCTGTGTTGTGCTGGTATGAGCGGATCAGACACAGCAGTGCTGCTGGAGTTTTTAAACACTTCAGTGTCACTGCTGGACTAGTCCACCTACTAAAAACGTCCAGCCACCAGCATCCTGTGGGCACTGATGAAGGATTAGAGGAAGACTAGCACAAACAGTGCAGCAACAGATGAGTTACTGTCTCTGACTTTGCATCTACAATTAGGAACAATATGGTGTGTCTAAAAGAGTGTGCAGTGAGGGAATGCAGTGTTTAAACACTCCAGCTGTGTCTGAACCACTCATACCAGCACAGCACACTAACACACCACCACTACCACATCATTGTCACTGCAGTGCTGAGAATGATCCACCACCCAAACAGTACCTGATATGAGGTGGTCCTGTGGATCATTAGGTAAGAGAGTAAAAGGGGCTCACGAACAGCGAGTGGAGAAAATGTGTAATCATGTATGAAATAATTCATAAGATATTATTTATAAGCTAATAAGGGACTGTGGTAGCCTAGTGGTTAAGGTACTAGACTATGGACCAAAAGGTCCAGGGTTCAAATCCCACCTCTGCCAAGCTGCCACTGTTGGCTCCTTGAGCAAGGACTTTAACCCACAATTGCTTAGATTGTACCAATTGTAAGGGCGTCTGCTAAATGCTGTAAATGTTAGCTTTAGGGACAGATGTAGAGCGTCTTTTTGTGTGATGTTTAGTCAGGAATGAACACATGGAACGTGTAAGACGTGTTTATTTTAGATGTAATCATTTACAAGTGATAAGTATCTCACATGGTTGAGTTGGTTATCGGTATTAACCATGTGAGTAACAGGCGTGATGCACTTCGTATTGTCTGAGGAATAGGGAAAAGGATGCAGGATCTAGGGCGTAGGGTGTGCTTACAGTGTGCTAAGTGCACAGCTGAGATTTCTGTCATGACTCCGGAGCGCTAGCGGCTCAGATTGGTCTTTTGTTGGCTGTATGGGCGGGGAATCCAAGGGGCGTCGTCTTTAGTGGAGCCCCGGCACTGAGCGGCTTGAGGCTGCATTGAGGTCCGCGCTGCCCTCCGCCGGCCGGGTAATGGCTAACTATACACCGGGACCGTGTGTGCTCTCTACTGAGACAGACTACCTGCAGGCTTACGAGGACGTGCTCGAGAAATATAAAGGTGAATATTACTATTATTGAACGGGGTAATTTGGGATTTGTCGGGGGAGCAGAGAGCGTTTTAAGTCCGGCGTGTCCGGCTAAAAATAAGCCCACAGGCGCGTGTTGACAGCGGCAGGCTTTAGAGTTTAGGAGGCGGTCTTTGGAATGGCAGGCGTCAACAGATTTCAGCTTTTGGTAGAATAATGCGAAACTGTTTCCCAACACGCCGAGATAAGCTATGCAAAGTTTAAGCGTGGTGTACGTTATCTGTTAAGGACTTTGTTACTGTTATCCTCATGTGTATGGCTCAGATGACAAAGCATAATAATTACATAGGTGGATACATGGACTTTATGGAGGATGACCAGAAAGGGTACAGCAGTGATTTGACACCTCTGCGTTTAAATAAGTACATTTGTGTCCAGCTGAAATTATTTATACAACATCTGTGCTAAGCCAAAATGATGTGACCTACAGGGTCAACAATGCTTTCATGAAAATGCATTATCTAGGACCTACAGTCAGGATGAGGTCTTTTTGGAAAGCCTTATGTTTGACAGCTTTGCCTTAACGATCACCAAGCCAGTGTATCTTCATGTACAAATGTCTTATATAACAGTCATGTTGTTGGTTTTGTGTATACACCACATAAAGGATTTGCTACAATGCACTCCGTCCATGACATAAGCTGTCACATCCATCACATCAGCTCGGCCTTTCATGCACACACGCTCAGGAGGAAACACATTTTGGCCCATCTAGATGTCTGGGGGGTGTAGGTTTGCAGGTGTTTACATATCTCCTATCAGAAGAAGCCTGTTCCATGTCTCTGATGACCAGAAATGACCTCATCAGTTTATCTAGATTACTGGAATGAACTCCTGAGATCATGCAAGCGGAAACACATCTCCTAAGCTTTGTAGAGGGTGGTCTCGGAATTGATTATGCACCCTGTGATGTTTGTTTAAGACTTGTTTGTGCTCCTCAGTCATCATACATCTTTAACGGCGTAACTGGGTCTTGGGACCTAATGGAGTCGTATGATCAGGATGTTTTTGTACGTCTGTTGCCTAGGGGCAGCAAACAAGACAATATGTACAAATATGAAAATGAGTGACATGATTACAATCCGGTTAGATATATTTGGCTTTGTGTACAGAGTCACAGTTTTGATACATTGTTTAACCCCAGTGGTTTCCTGCACAGAGATTAGTCTTAATCCTAGATTTAAAAGACTTTCAATGGTGAATCACCATTGATAGTGCAATTTCCTATAATAGGCTTAATCCATATCTCTCAAACTGGCCCCCAAAGCAGAAGCCGTATCGCAGAAACTCTACGCTTAAATTTTGACCTAGGATTAATCTAACTCCATATAATATCAACTTCGCAACATTATCCATTCTCATACCACAGTTGTGCACAAAACTGTTTTCTGCAGGCTCTGAAAAGAGCCTTTCATAAAGCTATCTGTTATAAGGTCGCATAACAACGGCTATTTAGCCAGAAGTGAAAATGAGTTACTGTTTTGTGTACTGTATGTGTGGAAACAGTGGTTGCTGTTTTCTGCCAAGACATTTGACTTGTGGCCCTTGCGGGTTAGATCAGTGTTGGACCGTATTGGGCTTGACATGTAATGGAAGAGATTTAACATATTTTCGATCCACTGACACATTTCTTTCCTGTGACCATAACTGATGCAAGTTTCACATTCATCTGTTGACTTTGAGGAAGTATCAAGCATCAGCTAATATTTTGGAAAATGGACGAAATGGGACTGAATTTCAAATTCACACAAGTTGTCAGTGTTTGTCAGTCTTTCCGATGCTCAATGTTAGCACTTCCTGTCTCAGGTTCATTAATCACATGATGGTGTGTTGCCCTTTGACAATGGTGAATCACGTTTTAGGTCATTACTTAACAAACGGAGGGTATATTGTTCTTTGTCGTTCAGATAAGTTTTCTTTTCGCTTTTGTTGGATCAGTTGTCTGTCACCTTGAGCTTACTGTGTACTCATAAATCACAACCCTGACATTCTGGTTGTGAGTTGCAGTTGAGGGTATGTTTGCCGTTCATGTTGGAGCACTATAGGTGTGGTATTGCAGTGACATGCTGGTAAAGATCACATTCTCATGGTTTTACATGGCAAGTTTCACAATTTCAACTGGGCAGTTTCAACTATGTAACTATGCATATTGTATAACCCTACTTTTGTACCTTGACCTAGCATAGACATAGCATTTACCCTAAGAAACTCAAGAAAGAACAATGGTAATGGTGGAAATAATGTGTAAGAACATCAGACATTTCTGAATGTGACGTCCAATTCTGTAGGGAAATAGAACAGTAGAGCAGCTGTTCTTCAGACAAAAGAGTTTCAGATTTGATGTCCAGCTCTTTTCCCATCTGTTTCTCTTTGCAATAAAAAGAAAATGTATTTCCTGGGCAAGAAATTGGCTAAATGTTAAGCTTTTAATGATCCCAACAACAAATCATGAGCAAGAACACAGCAAATGCACTTCTGTGTAACCTGTGCCACAAATTGCTTGTCAGTGCTCTGCTGCAGTGAACTGTTGGGTGTGGGGGGCTGGAAAGAGGGAAATTGAAGTCAAGTTAGATTTATTTCTATAGCACTTTTTTCAATTGAGCAAGCCTAGAAGAAACCTTGAGAGGACCAAGACTCAAAAAGGGACCCATCCTCCTTGGGTGGCCTAGATGATATATGTAAGAATTAAACAAGCTATCTAATGAATACTTTTATAGTAATAGTTTAAAAGAAGCTAAATAAATAGTAACAGAGAGAACGTTTAAAACATATAATATTTACTAATAACAATAGTGAAAATGGATAAAGAATATTGAATACAATAACTTAAAAATGTGCACATAGGCATTGTTTAGTGCGGTACACATTGTCACTGTAGGATCTCGTGTCCTCGGCTGGAAATTTTGGTGGCATGGCATCCTCAGTGAACTGGAAGAGGGAGGGAGTTCCTGACCTCTATGGTCTGGGCAGTGGTGTGTGGGGAAGTGAAGGAAAAACACCTTAGGTGGAGTTGAAGCAGAGGAACATGTTAGTTTGTGGGTTGGAACTAGTACCATAACACAAGCTCAGAGAGAAAGAGAAGGTGTAGTTAGTTATGAGCCTACTAACAGTTACAAAGTTACAGTTACATAGTTACCTTGTGCATGAAGATAAATCATGAGAAGATTGAAATGTTTGTTATTAAACTCAAACTAACATGTCTGAGGGTTCAGAATCCAAAATGTCCAAAATATCTTCAGTCTTGTTTTTTAATTCTTAAAAGATTAGTCGTTAGTTGGTAATCTGCCACACCTGATGCAGCCCACAAGCCTGCTTTTAAATAGTGATGATACAGTAGGGCAAAAAAGTATTTAGTCAGCCACTGATTGTGCATGTTCTCCTACTTAGAAAGATGAGAGAGGTCTGTAATTTTCATCATAGGTACACTTCAAATATGAGAGACAAAATGAGGTCTGTGAGAGCCAGAAATCTTGCTTGTTTGTGGGTGACCAAATACTTATTTTCCACCATGGTTTACAATTAAATTCTTTAAAAATCCTACAATGTGATTTCCTGGATTTTTTTTCTCATTTTATCTCTCATAGTTGAAGTGTACTTATGATGAAAATTGCAGACCTCTCTCATCTTTCTAAGTTGGAGAACTTGCACAATCAGTGGCTGACTAAATACTTTTTTTGCTCCACTGAAGATCTACAGTGCAGTCTTGTGAGTCCCAAGGTAAAGGAGTGAGAACATCTGTGCCAAAAAAATATCATGCAGGGGTTCCTGTCAGAAACAACATAGCTGGTCTGTGTCAAGCCAACTGTAGCTATTCTGAAATTTACAAGACCTTAAAGGCACAGCAAATCCCTCTTCATTTTAAGCTATTAAGAGAATAGGTCAGCACTTTGAAACAGAATGTGTTGTTGCCAGAAAGAAAATATTTGGAAGTCGCAAAGCATCGTCAAGCAGAGAGGACCACCTGCATAAATTTACAGTTTTCAAAGACAGGAATGCAAGCCTTCAAAAACTGTCAGCAGAATTCAAGACCTCAGAAAACAAAACTCTTTTAATGACCAGATTAATGCAGGTTTTGTGTCTAGAAGATGGGTTAAAAAGTATGGAAAGTTTGATTCAGAGTGGTTTCTTTGATATAATCTTTGAGGTTTGACTCTTTGTGGACTGGTGAACCATGATTTGAGTTGCATGGTGATGGTACAGAGAGGAGTTTTTGAACATCTTGTGAGAAATACAACAAAATATAACAGTGAATTCATCTGTAAAGGTGTCATGGTGTGGGGGGGTCTTTTCAGTTTCTGGTACTGGTGAGCTGCTTCACTGTGAAAAGTTAATTAGTGCCTTGGAGTACAGGAGAACATTGTAGAAAGGCTTGAAAGTACTCATGTTGTGAAGACCACCAAAAAGGGGCTTGAAAACAGGTCATGCTCATGTTCTGGCCTGATCAGGGTCCAGTTTTGAAATTTTTAGAGAATATTTGTTCTCTCATTGAAAACTAACTGGGAAACAGCTACTCATTAGTTGTTTAAAGCCATTACCATTGAGTGGAAAGATGTTTGCAAGACTTAAACATTTAAGGAAATCAAAAGGAAAGGCTATCCAATACTAAATTTCTTTCTGTATTTCTTTAATTCCTGCTAATTTCCTGACCAATTATTTGCTCCTGAGACCACTATAAATCAGATATTTTGCAATTTTGGGTTTTAACCCATTTTTTCCCCCCCCGAGGAGCAGAGATTAGGTTTTTTTTGTCTTTTCAGCTGCATCTGATGCATCTCGTGTTTCTCTACAAATGGAATGAAAAATGGTGGACATTGATCCTACATAAGTAGGTGTTTAGATAATTATACTGAAGCAGCAGCTGTTTTGTTCATGAGTAGACTTAATCAGTCTTGTTCTAATCTTAGTCTTTAGCTGGAATGAAATGTACATTTCACAATAGACCTGTAAATTCAAGATGACTATTATTTTGCTCTCTAGACATGCAAAGTGCTCACTGACAAGCAAGGAGGATGAATTACATCACCCTTTTGTAGCATGTAAAAGCCTAAGATTTATTAGAAGTCTGGGCGTGTCTGATTTTTTTATTTTTATTTTTCTTACCCAATTGACTGTGTCCTTTTTGAAAGCTCTTCTTTCATGACATTCCGTGGGTCCTGTGGTAACCAAGTGCATTGTGTCAGTAAAATGCTTTGAACTGATGTTTGAAACTGCATCAGTGATTTCATTAGATCTGCTTTAAATATGTGCTTTAATATATTTCAGTGGCCTGTCTGAAAACTGTTTGAAGTTCAGCATTGTGGCTGTTCAGTATGTTGGTGTGAGCATACTTAAAAAGGATTGCATTCAATTAGATAGACTTTCAGAAGCATTTGTAGAACGGATGCATCGATCGATCGGCCGGTGACCACAACGACCGGTGATCGGCCGATCAGTCTCATATAACCAATTCCGTTCCGGTCACGTTTACACTTTCACAGCCCACAACGGCAACACAAACACAGCCACACATTTCTGAATTAAAGTTAGTAAACGCACACAGCACAGTGCTTTTACTAACTTTAATTCAGAATTCAGTTCATGTGTGTACGGAGCTTTAAACACGGCTCAGCCACTCGCTGGTTTCTTTGAGATGCTGACGCATGTTCATGATGAGGAAGTGCTAGATTTCACTTGTGTTTTGAGAGCTACCTAGTCAACTAAATAGTCTCTCTATGTAGTGCATTACTAATGAGTGGGGGATGGATGATGGAATAGGGATCCATTTCAGACACAGCCATGTCTGCAGCATGGAAGCTCTTCAGAGCCTGCTGTTTGCAATACATGCATAGCGAAAATAAGAGGAACAACTCCTCACCACAAATTTAATAAGATGTTTAAAACAGCATCACCTGCTGAATATGCATAATTTGACAAAACTAACCAAGGCAAAGAGGTCAAGTCAAGTCAGGTTTATTTATATAGCGCTTTTTACAATGGAGCATTGTCTCAAAGCAACTTTACAAGTTTAGATTATCTCCTAATATCTACGCCCAATCCCAAATTGAGCAAGCCTAGGGCGACAGTGGAAAGGAAAAACTTCTAAAGTGTTATGAGGAAGAAACCTTGGGAGGAGCAAGACTCAAAAAGGGACCCAACCTCCTTGGGTGGCGTAGATGATAAATGTAAGAATGAAACTAATTTATCTAAACTAATAAGTCATGGAGTCATAGTTCAAGTAAATGTAAAATACGCACATCGGCATTAAGTAGTCCGATACACAGTCACTCTAGGATCTTGAGTCTAAGCAGGAAAGTTGTTGGCGGCGCATCGTCCCCAGATAACTGGAGAAGGGAGAGGTTAAAGCTACAACTAGTGAGAGTGCAGAGCCAGGCACAAGCCCCTGCTTTCTTTCTTTAGCACTTACGAAATTTCCATTAAAGGAGAAGTTGAACAAAAATGTTTTTGTATACTGTAATTTATAATTCGTAGACAGAAATAAAATTGGAATTGGCCGATCATATGTAAAAAGTTCGCAATTGGAATTGAAGAAAATTGCAGTCAGTGCTTCCCTAATGTGTAGTCTTATAATTAGCAGTTCTGTTTTGGTAGTTAGCACTGAAATTCGCAGATTTGAGTTTTATTTATTGGAATATGAGGGCACTATTGTACACGACTCGGCTCTGTGATGCCACCATGGACATGGCGGGTGTGTGGTTGTAATCGCTTTGAATGCAGCAAAAATTGCTCATTTCTTTGAAAGCAAGAAGCAACATGTGAGCTTACTGTTATAGCTGCACTTACCTCATTGTATTTAGCCTCATTTGAGGGACAGCTGAGCTGCTTGCTTTCGAAGCAGTGAGTGTTTTTTGTCGCATTCAAAGTTATTATAACCACACCCCCTTCGTGTTCTGACTGGTCGCCTCACAGATCCCATCAAGTAGTACTGCCCTGAGTTGACATTTCAATAAGTAAAACTCCAACGAGCCGTTATGTTTTCGAGACTGTCTGATTTCAACAAGGGTGTCAACCTCAGTGCAGTCATTAAAACAGTCCAGCACTGAAATGTGATATGATTAGTGTTTTTTTAGGAATACATTATGGGCTTACATGTTAATCTGGTTATTGTAATAAAACTCTTTTCAAATAGCAAGTCTAACTAGTATTTCAGCCAAAACTGACCTTTTCCCCCCAAATATCCTTCCAAGAACCAGTCTGCCCTTCCCATTGCAGTACTTCAGACCATAATGTCTGTTCCTTTTGATTCAATGATGATATAAGCTTATTAGGGCTGCAAGATACCATTGGAATTGTAGATTCCACAGCTGACTAGTGAATGTTTGATGTGCCACATCCAAAGAGTGAATGCTAAAAACCACAGAAAATTAACATTTTCTTCAACGTCTTCCTCTTAATCATTGGTGGTCACTGGACTATGGACCAGAAGGTCCAGGGTTCAAATCCCACCTCTGCCAAGATGCCACTGTTGGGTCCTTGAGCAAGACCCTTAACCCACAATTGCTTGGATTGTAAGACTGTACCAATTGTAAGTCGCTCTGGATAAGGGCGTCTGCTAAATGCTGTAAATGTAAATGTAGACTGAATAATCATAGATTGTTGAATAACCCTAGCTGCTCCTGGGCTGTGACACATTCTAGTAACCATTTGAAGTAATCTCCAGAAATAGTTGCTACTATACAGAATATGTTATGTCAGTTGTTTAAGGAAGCTGCAGGTCAGAGATACTGTGACGGTTATGACTGTGTGGAATGATGGAATGCTGGCGCAGGCCTCTACGGTCACATGGCCATGACTGCTAACTTGTGTTCCATCTGTCTGTGATCAGTTCAGGCTTTGTTTATAAGACTTGTAGATATGTTGATCGGTTGCTATGCTACAGCTTTACTTCATCAGCTGGTAGTTTGTTTCCCAGCGCTGAGATGGATGTTAATTGTTGTATTCAGTATTTTAGAAGGCCTTCAGGGCTAATAATGATACTAGTCTATTGTGAGCGGTGGTGTGTTTTAATAAAGTTTGTGTTCTTTTTAGTCATAAGCCCCATCTGGATGGGAGTCGATGTACATGGGGTCCCACTTTGACATGGCATGCAAATCCACATCAGAGACATTGGCATATCCACAAACAGAGGCTCTGATGTACATTAAAACTTACATTAACCTAGAGTTGGTCAAAATGATTAACACAAAGCTTATTTTATACAACGTGTTGAAAAATCTCTTGTAGTTTACTGAGTAATGGATTGAAAGTGAAGAGTAAAAGCAAAACACTTACTCTATTGGTGAACTCTGGTGCTAACATAGCTGCTAAGCTAACTGCAGCCTGTCTTCTAGAGGATTCAGTCCTGGTTTTCCTTTCGGTTGGCTCTTATAACTAGCCATTTTAGGACCCATGGAGACTTGTTTGCACTAAGAAAACAGTACTGTTGATGTAAAGATGAAACACAGCGGAGTGGTGCAGTGCAGTGGTGCGGTGGTTCAGATAGGTGTGATCAGTGTGTGACTTTTTTTAGTTTATTGACTTGTTAATATGCCACCTACTCACCAAATGAATACTTCCCCTAAACGTGGTAATGCTGAATGTAATAAATGAGGAACCATGCGTGTGGTCATTTGGATGCACTGTTATTTTTAACTTAGAAATTATAATTCTTTGAGCACCCTTTTATTATCTGATTTGTTTAATCGCTGTAGGGCATTGTAATCAGTAGGGATGCACTGATATTGAATTTCTTGGGATGATACAATATCCAATGTTTAGCACATTATTGTGGCTGATAACAATGTTAAAAACTGATAATTTAACCTTTCTCCATTTAAAAACGTTCATATTATAATCCATATATGAATTGTTGTTAACTGGGTCAGTACCGTATTTTTCAGGCTATAAAGCGCACCGGGTTATAAGACGCATGAAATGAAACAAAACTCTTAAGTTCCCTCGGAAGCTCAGTTTGGTCTTTACCTGGCGCAGGGCGTCTTCTTGCTTCCCCCACTTCCGTACCATTGATTCGTTAATGTTGAATTCTCTCGCAGCACGCTGCTCTATGTCTATGTTGTACTGTGTGACTGATAGCGTTGTGTTGAAATCCGCTTCGAAAATGAATGAATGAATGAATGCCACGTACCCTAATGCTGAAGCACATACCTTATTACTCCGCGATGCTGCGCACTACGTGGTGGCCGTGAAAGCTTCGTAACTTACCAAGGCCGTGCTAAAACATTTTGACAGATTTATGAGCGCCGTGTACCATCTACAATCGGTTCTAGGTCAGAAGGCTCAACCAGAATTAATTCATACATTAGACGCACCGCATTTAAAGGCGCACTGTCGATTTTTGAGAAAATTAAAGGATTTTAAGTGCGCCTTATGGTCCGAAAAATACGGTAATTAGTTTAGCAATAAAATAATAATAATAATAAGCAATAAAACATTTAAATCAGACATGGCGGTTACTGTAAACATAAGGTACAGTTCACTCAGAAGAAACATTTACAGCATTTAGCAGACGCCCTTATCCAGAGCGACTTACAATTGGTACAATCTTACAATCCAAGCAATTGTGGGTTAAGGGTCTTGCTCAAGGACCCAACAGTGGCAGCTTGGCAGAGGTGGGATTTGAACCCTGGATCTTTTGGTCCATAGTCCAGTACCTTACCCGCTAGGCTACCACAGTCCCATACTAAGAAAAAATTCCATTTTGTTTTCTAATCTTCCTTTAAAAAGGTAAAACTCTTTTTTAGCATTGAACTGGTACAGGCAGCAAAGACCAAATAAGTGTATAAGAAGGCTTAAGCTTGAGAAATTAAATAATATCACTGCTTACTTAACTATACAGTCAGCAACATCAGATATTTAGCTAAATATCCATTATAATATCTGCTAAAGATGCCGATAACAGAAGAAAATCGGCATATAATAACCAATAAACTGTGGCTTTGCTTACTGTTATTACAGGATGTTGTAGGTATTGTGTTGTACATGAAGTCTGGGAAGTAATTTTAAGAAATTGAGGACTTTACAGGTGTAAATGTGATGAGTGTATCACCTAGAGCAAGTCATTAAATAAATCTTTAAAACAGGTTCCACAGAGAAGTTTTTTCATGGCCCTGGAAAAACCTACCAATCGTCTTTGCACCACAGCAACTACCATTTTTGTAATTTGCTAAGTTTGTGTTTGTGTTTGTGTGTGTGTGTGTGTGTGTGTGTGTGTGTGTGTGTGTGTTTTATATATATACACTATGCCACTGTGCAACCAGTCAAACAGTTTTACAGTATTTTTCGTTATTTGAAGTTTTCTGAATTAGTGTATCAATGGGAAACAAGACATTTTAGGTTTGCACTCTTTTTTTCCTTTTGCAAAAAACTCAGCAAACAGAAGAATCCTAAACCAAATCAATATCTGGTGTACAGTGGCATGCAGTTTATGAAGTGTTTTCCCAAGCCTCTTGGAGAACCTGTCACTTCTTTGCTGAAGGCTTCCCTCAATTGCTTCTGTTTCTTCATACAATCCCACACTGACTCAGTGAGTGTGTTTACATGCACTTAACTATGCAATGACTGCAGAAAATCAGATTTTGTCAGTAATCCGATCAACTATACATGTACGTGAGTAATCAGATAATGGAGAAGGTTCAATTTTAGTGTTAAGGTTAAAATGGTACAGTCTACCACAGTCTTGCCTTTAAGCTGTTGCAGAAAGTTTCTATATATTAAAGAGCAATAGTAAATATAATATAAAATAAGATGTGTATCTCAAAAGAAACAGCTCCTAAAATTGTGCAGCTCTCCAAACAAAGCTGTCCGTATGATGCTGTGATTTACTGACAAAGAGATAATAAAATAATAATTATTGGTATTTATTACTAGGCCTAAATATCATGTGGTTACAGTGGGGCAAAAAAGTATTTAGTCAGCCACTGATTGTGCACGTTCTTCTTTTAGAAAGATGAGAGAGGTCTGTAATTTTCATCATAGGTACACTTCAACTATGAGAGACAAAATGAGAAAAAAAATCCAGGAAATCACATTGTAGGATTTTTGAAGAATTAAATTGTAAATTATGGTGGAAAATAAGTATTTGGTCAATAAATTTGGTTCAACTCAATACTTTGTAACATAACCTTTGTTGGCAATGACAGAGGTCAAACATTTCCTGTAAGTCTTCACCAGGTTTGCACACACTGTAGCTGGTATTTTGGCCCATTCCTCCATGCAGATCTCCTCTAGAGCAGTGATGTTTTGGGGCAACATGGACTTTCAAACTCCTTCCACCACATTTTCTATGAGGCTGAGGTCTGGAGACTGGCTAGGCCACTCCAGGACCTTGAAATGCTTTTTACGGAGCCACTCCTTCATTGCCCGAGTGGTGTGTTTGGGATCATTGTCATGCTGGAAGACCCAGCCACGTTCCATCTTCAATGCTCTCACTGATGGAAGGAGGTTTTGGCTTAAAATCTGACGATACATGGCCCCATTCATTCTTCCCTTAACACGGATCAGACGTCCTGTCCCTTTTGCAGAAAATCAGCCCCAAAGCATGATGTTTCCACCCCCATGCTTCACAGTAGGTATGGTGTTCTTGGGATGCAACTCAGCATTCTTCTTCCTCCAAACACAACGAGTTGTTTTTTTTACCAAAAAGTTCTATTTTGGTTGTATCTGACCACATGATATTCTCCCAATTCTCTTCTGGATCATCCATATGCTCTCTGGCAAACTTCAGACAGGCCTGGACATGTACTGGCTTAAGATAGGTCCGTGAGAGCCAGAAATCTTGGTTGTTTGTGGGTGACCAAATACTTATTTTCCACCATGATTTACAATTAAATTTTTTAAAAATCCTACAATGTGATTTCCTGGATGTTTTCCCTCATTGTGTCTCTCATAGTTGAAGTGTACCTATGATGAAAATTACAGACCTCTCATCTTTCTAAGTAGGAGAACTCTCACAATCAGTGGCTGACTAAATACTTTTGTTGCCCCACTGTATGTTCTTGAACACAGCTTAGCATTTCTTCGTTTAGGGGCATCAGAACTACCCATCAGATTGATTACTTTCTTAACTAGTGATAGTCCTAAGTAGAGCCATAACTAACGTATAGGCTGATGTTAAAACGTTAACGTTACAGTTGTGGAACACTGTGTGCTCTAACTATGATTGAACGATGCGTCAATGCAACGAAATTGTGTCGATGATTTTTTGTAATTGAGTTACTTGAATTTCTTGAGGAAGTGCTTCAGCCCTATATAGGTGTTTTTATTAACGTATTTATGAAGTATGTAATTAAGTAATTGAATTCCATTGGCAGATTTTTACTTTGAGAATTTAATGCTAAGTAACAATTCACTAGGTCACAATCGTGGGACCTGGGTTCAATGCCCAGCAGTGCCTTTCAGTAGTGTTACATAGGCATGATTGGCCAACCTGAGAGTAGGTGTGGGCAATATGATCATATTTTATTGTCTCATGATAAATTTTGTTTTCGTGATAGACACGATAGACACTTTGCTGAGCATATCGAGGATATCGTCAGTGCTTAACGAACACTGACCAAATGCATGTTTCATTAGTGTGTTTTAGAGTGTATTTTGTCCATTTTGAATAAAAATGACTTTATATAATATGGGATAATATTCGAATAGTAGCGTTTAAGCATCTGTGATCACATTTATTGTGATAAATATTGTGTATCGTGAAAATGACGTTAATTATTGTGATATATTTTGACCATATCACCCACTCCTACCTGAAGGACAGTCTGTTGGTGGATCATCCTCTGATGATCCTTCTTGAAACTGTGATGGACTGGCGTCCCACCCAGGCACTGTTAAAACCTGCGCCCTGGGACAGGCTCTGGACCCCCTTGCAACAAGATCAGGAAAAGCATTGGTCAAACCTAAAAAATCTTGAATGACCCAAATATGTTACTTACGTATGCTAAATAATATGCAGAATCTTTAGACAGTCAGGTTAAATGTAGTCCTCTGAACCAAAGAGCATGTCTGTTTTCCGTTCACAGCAAATTGCACAGCATACCAGAAAGTGTGGCAGCCACCCAAACCACAATGTTTTTTTTTTTTGTTTTTTTGTTGCAATGGTTAAAAAAACAGGAAAGTCACCACTTGTGTTGTTGTAGTTTAAGACCCTCTTTTGTAGGCTAATTGTTACACAGTCAGCATTTGGTTAACATTGTGTAACTGATGCTTTATTGTCATTTTGCTGTTTATCTTGTTAGGATGTACTTCCTTTAAATCGGGCAGCTTTTCTTGCTCTTATTCTGGCTTAATACCCATTACCTTTTTTTATTTAAGTATCAAACAAGGTGGCCTGGTTTCTGAAATGTAAATCTGCTTACTTAAAAGAAACACAGCCCTGTAAACACAGTTTGGATTTTTATCGTCTGACAAAGAGCAGAAGGATATCGCAATTAACTTGTTCTTTATTAGGATTCAGTTTATACTGACTGCCCAGGAAGCAAAGTGAGTACTTGCATATGACCGTGAACTATCCTGCAGATGTATTTTTATACAAATCAATGTAAAGAGTAGATTACCGTATTTTCCGGGTTATAAGGCGCATGAAATGAAACAAAACTCTTAAGTTCCGTCAGAAGCTCAGTTTGGTCTTTACCTGGCGCAGGGCTTCTTCTTGCTTCCTCCGCTTCCGTATCATTGATTCGTTAATGTTGAATTCTCTCGCAGCTGCTCTATGTCCATGTTGTACTGCGTGACTGATAGCGCTGAGTTTGAAATCCGCTTCGAAAATGAATGAATGAATGCACGTACCCTAATGCTGAAGCACATACTGTATTACTCCGCGATGCTGCGCACTACGGTTGCCGTAAGCTTCGTAACCTACCAAGACCGTGCTAAAACATTTTGACAGATTTATGAGCGCCGTGTAGCATCTACAATCGGTTCTAGGTCAGAAGGCTCAACCAGAATTCATTCATAGATTAGACGCACCGCATTTTAAGGCGCACTGTCGATTTTTGAGAAAATGAAAGGATTTTAAGTGCGCCTTATGGTCCGAAAAATACGGTAATAGACAAAGCCTGATGAAGCAGGACACATTATGTAATGTATAGAGCACAGAGTTACAGAATCAGAAAATGTTGGGACAGAATGGAAATTGCAAATAAAAAAATAATTGGTTCTTACATGTAATTTGCCTGTAATTTCATAGCAGACAGTATGAGCCTGAGATATTTCGTGGTCGTCTGGTAAACTTCATTTCATTTGTTAATAAAGATCCATTCCTGCATTTCAAGCCTGCAACACATTCTAAAAAAAGATGGGATGATAAAGCATTTACCCACTTTGTGGTGTTGCCATTCTTTTTCACAACACTTCCAAGACATTTTGGCACTGAGGATATCAAGCAGTGAAGTGTTTCAGGTGTTATTTTGTTCCATTCTTCCTGCGAACACGTCTTAAGATGTGCAATGGTACAGGTTTGTCATTATGGTAGTTTTCATTTCAAAATTCTGAACATGTTCTCTATTGGAGACAGGTCAGGACTGCATTCAGACCAGTCCAGTCCAGTCCCATACCCTGTAATGTGTGCAGCATGTGGTTTTGCATTGTCTTGTTGAAAAATGTATGGGTGGCACGGTAGTGTGGAGGTTAGTGTGGTCACCTCACAGCTCTGGTGTTCATTTCAGTAATTTTCTTATGCATTTGTAGACAAACTGATGATCGTCTGCCCATCTTTGCTCCTCAGACTCTGCCTTATGTGGATCTTCTTTTGTACCAAATCATGATTACAATCACCTGTTGACATCACCTGTCTGAAATCACACCATTATTTATCATTATTTTTTTAAATTCATTACTAAATTGCCCCTGTCCCAACTTTTTAACTGTGGTTCAGGCCTGAAATGCAGGAATGGATGTTTATTTACAAATGAAATTAAGTTGACCAACAAAATATGAAATATCGTGGGTTCATATTCATCTGCAATGAAATAAAAGTCAGTGTAAATGCACACTGCATTTTTTATGCACATTTCTCATACTGTCTCAACTTATTTCTCGTTTGTGTTTGTACCAACAACCCTGTCTATTGATGTATTCATTCAGCATTATGTACTGCGATAAGCATATAGTTCACTCTCTGCTCAAAGGGAACGTTTTCAAGCAGAAACCGGATAGTGTAAGTCATAATTTAGCATTGTGGTACATGCATAAACGACAAGTGCCATCCTTTCAAAAAACAGAGCACAGACTCATACTTTAGTTTGAATTCAGCAAGGTCAGAACCAGTTAAAGACAAAGTTTAATAATGGAGAATGACTGCAGAACAATATACTGGAGGGGAGTGAAAAGTTGGTGAGTAGTATTTGTAGATAGAACAACAATTGAGTGTATAAAGGACCTATATTTAGATATGATCATTCCAAATAAAACTTTATTCATATGTTTCAGCCATGTCCTAATTAGCTGAGAAAACAATTGTGCCACCACATTCAGTTGTATTTAATTCCCTGTGATTTCCGCGCTTCAGAGAATGTGGACGGAATCGTGGAATTGAGGAATAAAAATGGACTGTAAAGCCTGAACTGCACAGATTTTGAAATCTAAAAGTGAGCGTGATCCGTAAGAACTGGTGATTGGCCGATCAGTTTATATAACTGATTCTGTTCCGATCACATTTAACTTGTGCAGTGCAGTGACAGCAGCACAACCACAGCCACACATGAACAGCAAAGTCCTTCTACTAACTTCAGAATTTAGAACTTTGTGTTTTTAGTGCAGTCGGTGCATCTCCAGTCTTAATTGCAAAATTCAGGGCAGAAGTGTCCTAATGATTTAAGGGCATTACTAAAAAGAATTACTGTGGTACCTCGGTTCCCGTCATTATCTCGTTCCATAATGTAGTGAGTAATGAATTGAAAGTGAAAAGTGAAAGCAACATCTACTCTGATGAACTCTGGTGGTAGGATAGCTGCTAATATAACTGCAGCCTGAAAGTGCTGTGGAGCATTCAGTTCCTGTTTTTGCTTTCGGTTGGCTCGTATAAACTAACCTTTTTAGGAACCATAATGAAATTATAATGAAAATAAAGAAAAACACGACAGAAATAGCTGAGATCTCTGAATCGGTGTGTGCTGAATTGTGAATCATGAATCGTGAATCATGAATCGAGTTTGGGCTGAAGTGCACTGTGTACCGAGCAAACGATGAGAACAGAGACAAATTTCTAGTCAAAATGTCCCGAGAACCAAATTCGATTAGTTCCGAGGTGGTCGAGAACCGAGGTAACACTGTATTTAACCTCTTGAGACCTCATTACTCTCCTCGGAGCTCAGATTTTTATTTTTTTTATCTATAAAAACTGAGTACCATCTTTGAACAGGAGATATTTTTGTTTTGATGAAATGCTCAAGAGTGTCTACAAATGAGAGCTGAGTTAAGCAGAATGAAGTATGAGGTGTGGCAAATCCAAACCGTCTTCTCCTCATGTGGGGATGCGAGGTCTCAGGAGGATAAGTTACAAATTGCACTCTTATTTATAGTTTTTATAGTGATTTTTGATATTGCTAAACATTATATCAGCCATTTCATTAATTACAAAGATGCCATTTTGCTGTTGTTTAATTATTATTTATTTTCTTGAAGAAAAACACTGTTAAAAACCTATTCTTCTGTTATTACAGTACTTATTTATACCATTAATCAAAGATCATACACACCTCATACACCTAATACCTTAGACATCTTGGGTAATAGGAAAAACACAATATACAGTCATTGTCTGTCATGGGTACGGACATGTAGCATGTGTTTCTGCACAGTCACAGTCCTTGTGCTGTCCTTCTGCAGAACCCCACCTCTCCTCCTCTGCATCCTTTTACCCCTCCTCCACTCATTCAGCCTCTGGTTCAGCCTGCAGCGTATATGTCAGAAGTCTCTCCGAGCCATCAACAATGGATACTGTTCCTGTCCTGTAGGGACCATGTGTCCATGAGAAGCACTGACCATGATAGGGTGTTTGTGCAAAAAGCACAGAGGGAGTGAGAGAGCGAGCGAGAGAGAGAGAGAAACTCGGGTGTGGCAGTGGAGATCAATACTGAAATGGTTAAGGAAACCTGATTGAAATGAGTTGGAATCAATGCCTGCATGGTATATTGTTCAGTGCCCAGTTTGCCTTGGTGTAAACACTTCTGGAGTGGGACATGGGCGTGGCAAAGTGCTAGACGGAGGAGAGGAGGAGGGGTGCTACTTGCCTTTCCTCCTGCAGACTGCCAGACTGACTCACATGACCGTGTGTAGAACCCCAAATCCTACACCATCCTACGAGGAGGTCTGCCACGAGGCAGTCCAACACGTGCTGGTCAGACTTAATCACTTTGCCATACTTGTCCTAAAACCTTGATCACCATTGTGAGTTACAGGCAAGCAGCAAGCTCAGGAAGATGAATGTTCACCATTTAGGTCATGATGTGGTTTGATGCCAGTAAACAACCCTGAACATCATTTCCCTTTATTTTATGGGGTGATGATAAAGAAGAACCACTAAAATGGAGATCTGAAAGGCTAGAGATGTGTATTATAACCTGGATTTGAAGTTAAGGAAGCCGCATGCTACTCCTTCACAATAGGATTTTCATCTCACTAGCATGTGCTTCCAAAGATATTTAGCAATGCTGATGTCATTTCCCAGAGTGGTGTCCGTCAGCTGTGTATGGCATGACATCATCTCTGGAACTGGCGTCTCCAGCTAATGGCAGATTTGATCAATATAAGGATACTGTCAAGTGTTTCATTCAAATCATCAGTGCTCTAAGTGTGCCAGCACCTGGTCTGATGATTTGATTTTTTTGTTGTACTAAATATGTTGTAGTCACTGGTTTAGAGCTTTGTCTGGCTTGTGGACAAGGTCTAAATCCCCGTTGCAAATCTCAGCTGCAAGTGATTACTTGTGGAAAACCGTTGCAACAGCACAGGAATTTGAATGGATAATGAATTAGGAGGTGAGGACACCGTGCTTCATTGTCCTACAGGGAAATAACAGATTGTTTGAAAATCAAGACACATTCATGTGCATATGTGTGCTTGTGTGTGCATGACCGTGTGTGTGTGCGTGTGTGAGTAATTGTGCTGGCGGGTTGTCATGGTGATTCAACTGTTCAGGCCGCTCCCTGTTCTGGACAGCTCAGCTTTGTCTGGATGAGGTCATGTTGTTACTCATGGGCCCACCCCTCTGCCTTCAGCATTCAAGCTATTGGCTGACTCCACCGAGTCTTCTCTATTTAAGAAACTGTGGATGCAGGGCAACACACCCAGTAAGACAGATTTTTTGCAGGGCTGCCAGGACTTGTGTGAGCCTTACAGGACAGAAAGTGAAATGGCTTTCCTGTAATTCTGCTTCATCAGATTTCATTTCCTTTTCACTTAGTTCCAGGTAAACCTATTGGCAGTGTTATTTAGCTATTTGGTATTGTCTGGATGTATTCTAATAAAGAGACTGAGGAAAAATATGCTCATTATACCATTGCTAAGATAATGGTACAACTAATCTAATGGTGGCCCAAGACTTTTGCACATCTGTATATGCACACAAACTTGTGTGTAGTGTACAATGGGGCTTGAAAGTTTGTGAACACTTCAGAGTATTCTATATTTCTGCGTAAATATGAACTATGACGGCATCAGATTTTCACACAAGTCCTAAAAGTAGATAAAGAGAACCCAGTTAAACAAATGAGACAAAAATATTATACTTGCTCATTTATTTATTGAGGAAAATGATCCAATATTGTATGTGAACCTTTGCTTTTAGTATCTGGTGTGACCCTCCTGTGCAGCAATAAATGCAACTAAACGTTCCCTGTAACTGTTGATCAGTCCTGCACACCGGCTTGGAGGAATTTTAGCTTCAACTCTGGGATGTTGGTGGGTTTCCTCACATTAGCTGCTCGCTTCAGGTCCTTCCACAACAATTCGATTGGATTAAGGTCAGGACTTTGACTTGGCCATTCTAAAACATTAACTTTATTTTTCTTTAACCATTCTTTGGTAGAGCGACTTGTGTGCTGAGGGTCGTTGTCTTGCTGCATGATTTAGTTCATGGACAGATGTTCTGACATTTCCTTTAGAATACTCTCTGCTATATTCCAGAATTCATTGTTCCATTAATGAATGGCAAAACCTCCTGGTCCAATGCAGCAAAACAGACCCAAATCATGATACGACTAACTACCACCACCACTACAACCAACCTATGTTTCACACAGTTGGGATAAGGTCTTATGCTTGGAAGCAGTGTTTTTTTCCTTTTCTCCAAACACGCTTTTCTTTTATAATCTTTTAAAACCAAAAAAGTTTCTATTTTGGTCTCATCATCCAACACAAAACTTCCTTCAATAGTAGTCTTCTGGCTTGTCTACGGATCTTTATGCAACTGCAGAACGAGCAGCATGTTCATGTGTTGTGAAGAGAGACTTTGATAGATCCCTGTTCTTTAAATAAAACATGGTGCCCATTCACACCTGATTGGTCATCCCAGTGATTGAAAACATCTGACGCTAATTTCATCACCCTTCAATTAACTGCTAATCCTAGAGGTTCACATACTCTTTTGCCACTCACTAATATGTAATATTTGGAATCATTTTTCCTCAATAAATAAATGAACTCAAGTATAGTATTTTCTGTTCTCATTTGTTTAACTGGGTCCTCTTTATCTACTTTTAGGACGGTGTTGAAAAATCGATGATGTTTTAGGTCATATTTATGTCGAAAATCGAAAATTCTAAAGGGTTTACAACGTTCAAGCACCACTGTATCCACAACGTATCACAAAAGAAAGCGATACGTATAATCGGCGGGATCGATATTTTCCCCACCCCCTAATCCTAATTGCCATCCGTGTCCGAAGCCTAAGCTGTTATACACATGCTAACCATAGAACATTCATAAGATGTAAAACAAGAATGAAGTGTATTATTGTTTTAAACTGAGGATTTTTTTTCAAGAGACACCCTTATTTTAATTTCATTTAACCACATTGTTCCAATTTAATGTAACTAGAACTTGTTTAGCCTACAATGAAATTGATATAACATTGAAAATGTCCTCACTGCTTTGCTCACATGCCACCACAGCTAGAGAATTTATAACTTTAATTTTCCTTAAACTTTGTATGTAAAGTGATCAATCTAATTGTTGTACATTGAATATTAATAAGTGAGAACTAACTGTACCATACACTGTTTATTGTAAATAACCTGACTATGTCCAAAGATTTGCCTTTACAGCTGCCTCCAACCTCATTAGTATCATCTGATCAGCTTTGAGTACTGAGATGTAATACAGGCAACAGTTTCATGCCTCATTGAAGGATTTCCTTTGTAGATAAAGTTAATTGTAAAATTAGGTGTATTTTGAACTGTTCAGTTAATGGCATTGGTTCTTGGTAGTCTATTGTACCATCAGCTCTACTGTACTTCAGCCAGCAAGATCTATATAGAGAGCCTGATTCTTCCCTAAGTGGCACTTTACTAATGGCTGAGACAAGAATCGATACACATTGCTAGCATTGAGCTGTGTGCTGTTTTCACTGGGTAAAGCATTAGTGCACAATTATCTTCTAAATCAGGGGGTGAGTTTCAGAACGTTCTGACACTAATGACTGGATGACGGTCTTATTACGCTGTGCATTTCCGACCTGTTGTTGTTTACACGCGGCTCAACGACTCCTGGGTTTGTTTACGAATTGTTGATGATGGGGAAGTGTTCGATTTTAGTTGTGTTTTGAGTGCTATTTAGTCAACTAAATAGTCTCTCTATATAGTGCAATGCTGAAGAAGGAGTAGGGAGACAAATGAAGGAGAAGCAATTTATTTTGGACACAGCCATGTCTTCACAGTGGAAGTTCTTCAGAGCGTGCTGTTTGCATACATGCATAGCGAAAATGTTGGAGGAACAACTCAAAACACTCGGAACGATGAATTTAACGAGACATTTAAAGCAGCATCACGGCATTGAATATGTGGAATTTGACAATACTAGGCAAAGGCTAAGAGGTTAAAGCTAAAGTCAGTGAAAGGCCAAACACAAGCCAGCAGCCCCTGCTGTCTTTTGTTAGCAATGAAGAAGTTTCCATCAAAAGACAACAAAAATGTTTCTGTATGCTCTCTTTATAATTCTTAGGCAGAAAGAAAATCGTAATTGGCCACAATTGGAATCGGATGTTCATATATTTAGAAAATTGATAGTTGGAATTGGCCAAGAAAATTGCAGTTGGTGCATCTCTAATAAAAACACATTCAGCAGAATCTGTACTCTGAATTCTAAATTCACAGTCCTATAATCTGCTGCTCTCTCACGTGCTAAATGAGGATTCAGCAGTGTGTGAAGTAGGGAGTTGTTTGTCGGGAGTGCGAGTGGCGGGAAATATCGTAGGAAAGCAACCAATAATTATATTTTTGTTTTTCACTTTCAATACATTATTCAGTAAAATACATGAAATTCAGAATACACATTTTGACTTCGAAATTCAAAGACTAAAAATACACGTTTCAGTGCTTAACAAGCATAACCAACCTGTTTTGTACAATCCTTTTGAACACAGTGTTTAACAAATTATTTTTATTATTAATGTAACCTGGAGATGTGTAAAATCTTCCTCAAATATGCATGTTCTTCTTCAGGAACAGCAGTGAATCAGCGTACTCAGAAGTGAGTGTACTCGTCTGTGCAGCAATTGCACTGAGGAGCATTGCATTTCTCCCCTGTGAGCTTCTTTTTATTCACCACAGATTTATTGTATTCATTAGCGCCATCAATTGGAATTATAAATTATTGCACTGAATTATTGAAATTGGAGAAAGAGTCCGTTTAGAGCCACTCGATATTTGTTGTCAATGTATCGATAACATATCACAAAAGAAAACGATACGACATATCTCCGTATCGATATTTTGCCCCACCCCTACTGCGGAGTGTGTTTTTGTGCTGGTACCTTGGCTGGTTTAAGCCTGTCATGGATGGCTTACTCTCAAAGTTTGTCATAATCTTCATATTCTGCACGGTGGTTAGTTTGCAGATGGTGAGATAGGCTTGTTGTCAAGCTGTCTTTAATGGCAACCGATTTCCGATGTAGTTTACAGATCCAACAATTAAATCTAATTGTGAATCTGGTCATGTATTTTGTCTCCTGGTGCAAATTGTTCCCTCATTTTTGAGCTTTTAGGTGGAATGCTAGCTTGATTTGTAGCATGATTTTAGATCTGAAGACAGACTATGTGTCAGTAACAGCTAATACTCCTAACATTATCTCTTGATTTTGAATGATCAAAATTTGATAGTTACAGTTATTTTTACTCTTTCAGGCCTAAAGGTTTCCTGGCTCTGTTGTGTCTGTGAATATTTCCCAACAGGCCTTTCCTGTGTGTCACTTGTGGAATGAAAGAAATGTTACCCATCTGCTTGTGGGTCTCCTTCCATCTTCAACTACTTATTTCAGGCGTTTGCTTCATACTTGTTGACTGACATCATGTCTTGCACTTGTCAGCTACAGTATTGTGCAAAAGCCTTAGGTCACCATTAGACTTGTTGTTTTAGCAATGGTATAATGACCATATATCACATATTGTTTGCGATTGGACCCCAAAATTTCAAACTTGTATTCGTTACTCCATAATACTCTTCTCCACTGATTTTCATTAGCCTTTTTATCCTGTTCCCCTTCTGAAAAAGCAGCTACCCTTCCAAAAAGACCATTCCTGATTAAGTTGTAGAAGGGTCAGCTTGGCATCTCATTGAAGCTGCCAGATGCTGATATTGCTCAAGTGTAAGGGGAGGTCACACTGAATTGGCTACTCACCAATGTTGGCTACAGAAGCTATTTAAACTGATTTTCTTCAGTTTTTTTATACTGCATACAGATCTCTTGTATCTTCTGGTTGAATTATAATAAAATGACTGAGAAATAATTATATATGTAATATATAATTATATATAAAATTTTCCATTGCTAAATATATCCAATCTAGTATATCCAATCTAGTGGTGGCCTAAAATTTTTGCACAGTGCCGTAGATGCTAGAAGCAATACGGCTTGGATAAGTTCATAGGAGAGGTTTGTTTGTTTGTTCATGACAGGAGCAAGGCTATAAAGACACTAGCCAGACACAGTCACACTGGGGGCAGTTTTGAGCGACCAGTTGACCTAGCGCATGTCTTTGCAATGTGGGAGGAAACCAGAATACCCACAGTAAACTCACATGGACAAGAGATGCAACCTCCAAGCCCAGGTGGAATTTCTTGAGCTGTGAGGCGAATGCAAGAAGTGTACTATAGAAGAACTCTGAGGTGTGAACTCGAGTCACATGACTTGAGATTGATGACTTGAGACTCAAATCGACAATATCAAAAAAAGACTTGCGACTCGACTGAGTTTACTTTCAGTGACTTGGAAATAGACTTGGACTTTAAGACTCAAAGCCCTTTTTTAACATAACATTTTATTTTTAAGTGTTAATATACAGTGGGGCAAAAAAGTATTTGGTCAGCCACTGATTGTGCAAGTTCTCCTACTAGGTCTGTAATTTTCATCATAGGTACACTTCAACTATGAGACACAAAATGAGAAAAAAAATCCAGAAAATCACACTGTAGGATTTTAAAGAAATTTAATTGTAAATCATGGTGGAAAATAAGTATTTGGTCACTCACAAACGAGCAAGATTTCTGGCTCTCACAGACCTGTAACTTCTTCTTTAAGAAGCTCTTCTGTCCTCCACTCGTTACTTGTATTAATGGCACCTGTTTGTTAGTTGTTGTTAGTTTCCCCTTGATTGTAATCATTGTAAACGTAACTACATGTTAAATAATAAAGTAATAATGATTGAAAAACCTGCACTAATTATAGACAGGAAAACTTGTTTTTAAGTTTTGTAAATTGCACCCCCTTTTCAAATATGCCTCACAGGTATGGTCCGCTGCTCCTGAATGGACTTAGTCCGCTGTATGTGTGTCTGGAAGTGTGAAAGTTCTTGCTGATCTTCAATAATATGCCAGGGTGAACTTAAAACTAAGAAAGTGTCGGACACTTTGCTTAAATTCTACCACAATAGAATAAAAACGAATCCTGCGCGTGGTCTTAAAACACTAAACACTTTTAAAACCACTCCAAAACCACCCCATTTGGCATTTGGTGCCTTGAATTGGACATGAAATTTGGGACTTGACTTGATATTGACTTGGGACTTAAGTGTCAAGACTTGAGACTTACTCATTAATGAAGGGCTTTTTGTGTGTGCGTTCACAGGTCAGGTCTAAATGATTGGTAGGGTGAACACTGGATAAAGCAGTTAAAGCTTAACTCAAATATAGACCCTGCCTACCTAAAATGTGATGCAAGTATATTTGTCATATCATCTAGTGTGGTCTCAATTCACTGCAGTTGGCTCTTGGCAGGAGAGTGTACTTGTCACACTGCTTTATGTGTGAGTTTATTTTAGGATAAGCAGTATAACAGAAGCAGCAGTAGCTGAAGGCTACCATGTAGATAAATGAAGCAAAGAATCAGGACTCTGTTAGGAACTGTTGTGATTTTGCTTTTAGATTGTGGTGGAGATTTGTAAAGAGGTCTTTTTTGTTGGTTCATATACTGACAGTACTGCTTTTCTCCATCGGTTCATTTCGTAGCGTGAACATTCAGCCTTTGTCTATGAAAAAGTCCCTTTGTAGATACACTGCATAGACGAATGTTTGTGGACACCAAAAATTACTACGAAAATATGGATATTAGTATGGAGTTTGCCCCTTTGCTGCTACAACAGCCTTTGTTCTTCTAAAACGGCTTTCTGCTAGATTTTGGAATATGTCTGTGAGGTCGGCTTCTGATGATGGACAATAAGTCCTGGCTCACTTATGGTGTTCCAGTGCATTTACAATGAGTCTGATGGAGTGGTGGTAAAGGTTCTGTGTACGTTCTCAATCAGAGTTGGCAAACCAGTTCTCTATGGACTTTTTTTGAGGACAGCAGGTCAGAAAGTTGATGAACTGACTTGGTGGAATCAGTACAACCTATTTTATTGCCACTGCTTGTCTATGGAGAATCTAGAAACGTATACTTTGTATTATGATTGTGGTACAAGTGAGCATCCACAAACTTTTGTGTATTGAGTACATGTTTTTGTGTATAAAAACTGAGTTCGAAGTAGTCTGTTTATCCACCCCTGCTGTCCAGATTATCCTCTAGTAGTAGCGAGTGGGGATTTGGGTTTTAGGCATTTAGTGTTCTTGCTGTTTAGGTCCTAGTTTAAATATTACTTCTTTTTATTTGAATTACTTTTAAATATCATGAACACTATATACATTACATTTTAACCATTTTATTTTTGTGCATAAAATGTGGTCTAGGTGATCGAAGTGACTAAGTTACTTCCCAGTTACTAACCACATTCAGAGGAACATGGTCATAAATGACTCTAGTTAAAAAAAAAAGGGATTTTCCCATATTTGAATACCTGGAGCAACAGCTTTGAGTATACCATTTTTGCTATGGAGGTATATGAAAAATGCACACCATACACGAAATTAACACCGGTGTAAATTAATAAAAAACTAATAATTATTAGTGTGATCGCCTATGTTATCCGATTTTGAACATTCCAAAATTTTCGACGTGTATCCAACTGCCGCAATTTTCGAGATATCGACCCCGTTCCAGTGCCATTGCGTCCAGTCTGGTCGGGAATGGTGTGCTTGTATAGGGCTTTCCGGTCGGACTTTGGGAGGCCCCGCAAATTTCTCCCATAGGAAATGAATGGGCCAAAAGTTAACGGATCATAACTCAGTCAGTTTTCGACCTACGACCACAAAATTTGGCAGACTTGGTCCCGGGTGCAATCTGAGGTGACATGTGATGCCCATGGGGCCCCTGTGGACCCCGGCTGGGCACCTGGCCCCCTGGCGTGCCAATGACCTTAACTCAGTCAGTTTTTGACCTATGGCCACGAAATTCGGCAGGCTTGGTTCCGGAGGCACCCTGTGGTGACTTAATTACCTTTGGGACCATGAGGTACACTAAGGGTCAGCCATTGCAGAGTGGCAATCACACTCGCATTTTCTTCAGGAAATGCACCTCTGTAATTGTATTTATTATTTATTCATTAGACACGCTCTTGTCTTATGTAGTTTTATACTCTCTGTTTCATTATGCTTCATAATATTGTATTATCTGTCATTTATTATAGTCTGTATATTATTTACATTATTGTAGTTTATAGGCTGCTCAAGGAGGTTGGGTCCCTTTGAGTCTTGGTCCTTCCAAGGTATATTCTTCATAACATTTAGGCAGTTCTTCCTGGCCACTGTCACCCTAGGTTTGCTCATTTAGGGTTGTGGGCCTAGATATTTGTAAAGCTGCTGTGAGACAATGCCCTGTTGTACAAAGTGCTATATAAATAAATTGGGTTTGACTTGATCTGACTTTGAGCTAGGAAGTTACCTTATAGTGGACATGACACAAGATCTGTTGTTCACACCAAATGTTAATTATAGCCCTGCCAATACAGTGTCCTTCATAAGGTAACACCAACACGAAGTGAATGGATGTCTCTTGTGCTCCATTACAGTATTGTTCCACTGTGGTAGTGCCTAAATTTGGTACTACATGCCAAGACGTTACATTTTAGTTTTTGGATGAAAACACTATAGCTTTCAAACATCCTGGTCAAAGGGGGCATTTGTTTTGGTTAGGTCTACTCAGACCTAATATTACAGCAATGCTCTGATCATGTTGGGGCTTCATATCGTTGTTATCTTCTCATGTGAATATTTAGTGAGTGCACTTGCGATTCATATTTTTGAAGTTTCTATGATGGACATTAATTTCTGTTTTAAATTTGTCATTCAGTTCATAAATCTGACCCTGATGTATTGATTATTCCATTTATTGTGTATTTCATTTTACATTTAGAAGACAGCAATATTTACACAAAATCACAGTTATAAATGGCTTTACAGGTGAGAAATGTTCGTCTGATTGTCAGTTAACAGCATCAGTTAATTCAGAGGCAAAATATTGTATCAAAAGTCCAGGTTCATCCGTCACAAAAGCAGGAAAATTATTCATCAATATAAGTTATAGCCTCAACAGTCATGGCATAAGCAAAAAGATGACAGGGAGTAGAGTGACACCAAAATTAGTGACAAATGTTTCACCAAACTTACTTGTGGATGAGTTGTGGTGAAAGCCAAATGTCTGCTGCTAACTGCTGCACTGCCAACGGTAGGCTCAGTGTCCCCCAGATATAATCATTGTTAATATAGCTATATCATTTAAGAAATATGTAGTATTATGCCTTAAGGACTTGTGATAATTATAGATGAAAATATTATTGAAGATTTGAAGGATTGCATTCCCTCTTCATATGCCTCATATGGTTTGGTCCATTGCCAGTCACCTGACCCCACACACACATTTTATTTTATACTTGTACAATTGATTATTTATGAAGTGTTGTATGTATTTAATTTGCCCTAAATTTGGTAGCCTGATTGTCCATAGCTTGTTTGTTAAAGATAACTATAATAAGTACAGATACTGCTTGATTTACATTGAGGATACGTTTTGAGAAATCTATCATAAGTTAAATTTATCGTAAACCAAGATACCTTAAACATGCTTAAAACACTTTCATTAACCTACAGTTGGGCAAAGTCATTAACATGAACCTTGTTTTAGAATAAAGTCTTGATTATCTAATGTAGTTTGTTAAGTAATGTAATGAAAGTGAAAAACAAAAAACGAATTTTGCCGCGACCATGGCTTTTCCTCACTACATTTCCCAGTGCTCATCACTCCCACCATGTTTCTCTTGGCAACGTCACACGCTGCCGACTTCCTCATCACAGTGTGGGAGAGTATTGTATTGCTTATCGCTTGCTCATCGTATTCCCATTGTAAAGGCGAAATACAGTCGTATGAAAAAGTTTGGGCACCCCTGAGAATTTTCATGATTTTTCTTTATAAATCATTGGTTGTCCAGCTCAGCAATTTCAGGTAAATATATCATATAGCAGATGAACACCGTGATATTTGAGAAGTGAAATTAAGTTTATAGGTTTTACAGAAAGTGTGCAGTAATTATTCAAACAAAATTAGGCAGGTGCATAATTTGGGCACCCTTGTCATTTGAATACCTTTAGCACTAATTATGTGGAACACAAAATTTGTTTGTAAGCTCATTGCCCTTGATCTACATACCATGAATCCAACTATTAGAAAGTGTTAAGGGGGCCAATTGGAATTTTTCCTTTCTCCCTCTTTGTCATCTTCTCGAAAGTAGCAACATGGGAGCCCTCAAACAACTCTCAAATGGCCTGAAAACAAAGGTTGTTCAACATCATGGTTCAGGGAAAGGGAAAAGCTCTCTCAGAGATTTCAGCTGTCAGTTTCCACTGTGAGGAACATAGTGACGCAATGGAAGACCACAGACACAGTTCTAGTTAAGGAACTCCCGAAGTGGCAGACCAAGAAGAATCTCAGATAGGCAGAGGCGAAGGATGGTGAGAACAGTCATAGTCAAGCCACAGACCACCTTCAAAGACCTACAACCTCATCTTGCTGCAGATGGTGTCACTAATCATCGTTCAACTATACAGCACACTTTGCACAAGGAGAGGCTGTATGGGAGAGTAATGCAGAAGAAGCCTTTTCTGCAGACACGCCACAGTCACTTGAGGTGTGCTACAGCACATTTGGACAATCCAGCTTCATTTTGGAATAAAGTGCTGTGTACTGATGAAACTAAAATTGAGTTATTTGGACATAACAAGGAGCGGCACACATCCCAAGACAAACATTTGCTACCCACAGTAAAATTTGGTAGCGGTTCCATCAGGCTGCGGGACTGTGTGGCCAGTGCAGGTACTAGGAATCTTGTTAAAGTTGAGGATCGCATATTCCAGTTAATATCTCCAGATTCTTGAGAACAATGTTCAAGAATCAGTGACAAAGTTGCACCGAGGCCAACGACCCAAAACCCTGCTCAAAATCTACTAAGGCATTCATGCAGAGGAACCAGTACAACATTCTGGAATGGCCATCTCAGTCCCTAGACAAATGTGAGCTGTCCATGCTCGGAAACCATCAAACCTGACTGAACTGGAGATGTTTCTAAAGAAGAATGGTCCAAAGCACCTTCAACCAGAATCCAGACTGGAAGCTGTAGGAAGCGTTTAGCGGCTGTTATTTCTACAAAAGGAGGATCTACTATTTATGTCATTTTCTGTTGGGGTGCCGAAATTTAATGTTATGCAACCCTGCCTAATTTTTTTTGAATATTACTAGCACACGGTTCTGTAAATCCGTAATACACGTTCATTTCACTTCTCAAATATCACTGTGTTCATCTGCTATATGATATATTTAACTCAAGTTGCTGATCTGAACAACCAATGATTTATAAACTAAAATCATGAAAATTATCAGGGGTGCCCAAACTCTTTCATACGACTGTATTGTAAGTCAGAAATGTTTCTGAAGAATATTTGGTTTGATTTAGTTGGTTATTTATTGAAGTATTTCATCTACTTTTATAACTGTACTTAAAGCTCAAAATATGTTCTTGTAAAGCTAATGGAGCAGAGTCTGAGATTAGCCCAGTAACACAGATTATAATGCAAATTCATACTGAAACCAGCTTCATGATAATTCTCAATTAAGATTCTGTTTGATGCGATCACACCATACTCATTGCACTTGAGAAATCTCTGCCCATATATAATGCGCCATCTTTGGGCCATCCTTTGTGTGGTTGAACATACAACAATACAAGAGTACTTTGGATAACACCGTTGGTGCCCCCCTCAAGACACCATTGGGTTGGCTTCATCATGGTATTGGCATATGGATAGTACAACAGCCAACGAATATAAGTCAGTGTTACAGAACACTTTTTCCAGAGGTCCCATATTCCACTCTGATAACGAAACTGAAACTGGAGTATCTGGAAACATGCAGACTCTACACAGGCAGTGCTGGTGCCAGGACTTCAATCAGGTTGTCCGGAGCTGATAATACACACTGTGCCAACAAGCCACACTCCCATACCTACTGAGAAATTGTTTATATATGGGATGTGGATTGAAGAACACCAGAAACAATTCAGCTGCCTTACATGGGCTTGCTAACAGTGTTAATTTTGACAGCAAATTTGAATTTCGTTTTAGTCTTTTAACTAAAATGTAATTTAGTTTTAGTTATAATTTAGTCATCTGAATTGTTTTTAGTTTAGTTTTTGTCGACTACTTATAAGATTACAGTTGACTAAATCTACAGTAGATTTAGACAAAAACTGACAAATCATTAGTCAAAAAAATGAACACTGCTTGCCAAACACAAGATGTTTTAAGCAGAGTTTGTAAAGCAAATCACCATCTCTTTGAAATATGGTCCAACATTACACCACAAACCATTGGTTTATATCTACAATAGGTTTAGTGGTGTAGCTCTTTGTTGAATCTAATGGTTTTATTACTGTAACTTTCTCCCTTACTGAGGACATAAACAGTTGTTAGAAGTGATAGTCTTATTTAAAACGTGCAAAGAGACAACAATAAAAAAGAGACATAGTTTTTGAAGATTTGCTTGTAATGCTCTCCATTGTCTCAAGGTATAGCCCTTCCCTAGTCAGCTGTTACATAGTTGCAGTACCTTATGTTCATTACTAGCAGTGGCAAACTTTAAATTAATTCATGGTTATAGTTTTGATTTTGGCCAGAAAATTTAAGTGTCAAAGGCAGTGTTTAGGAATAACTTATTACCAGTAAGTTGGTGTCTGAGATCTACAGTACTGTGCAAAAGGCCATATGCTATTGTTTTAGAAATTGTTTAATGACCATATATAATTATTTCTCAATCTCTCAATTAGAATACAATCATAAATTATAGGAAATTTGTATGCAGTATTAAAAACTGGAAAAGAATTAAGGAAAACAGCTAACGGCTACAGTGCAATTATTTAGTGTGACCTCCCTTACACTTGAGCAGCAACAGCATCTGGCAGCTTCAATGGGATGCCAAGTTGACCCTTCTACAGTCCAAAGGAGCTTGATCAGGAATAGTCGTTTTTGGAAGGGTGGCAGCCAAGAAACCACATAAAAAAAAAAAAAGTGTACATATTTCCTGCATTTTCTGTTTGCATCTTTAATAAAGACACTTAAATAATTATATATGGTCATTTCACCATTGCTAAAATAACAAATCTAATGGTGGCTTAAGATTTTTGCACAGTGCTTTAACAGCCCACAGACCAAATCTGGCTAACTTACCAAGATTATATGGGCCTCTACTGAAACTGGGAACATTCCGTATGCCATGTGATATGACATTCAGTTCAGTAGAAGTCAGTATGTTGGTCTTAGTGTGTGCATGAATGTCATGCAAACCTCAATTCAGGTCCAAGTTTGGTGAACTCTGACCTTTGAAAGCATTGGTCTAGTCCTGTGTGGTACAGCTTATCCAAAACTATGAAAGTGCTTATTGTACTTACTTTGTATGTGGTGTTAGCACTGTGAGAGCAAGGTTGGAGGTCGGACTTAAGCATTCTTTATTTTTCAGTTTATATTCTGATTATTCTTTGTTTAAGATTTAGTGGTCATTCCACTTTGTAGTTCTGCAGTTACAGACTGTAGTCCATCTGTTTCTCTACATACTTTGTTAGTTCCCTTTTCTGTATTCTCTAATGATCAGGACCCCCACAGAACCACCACAGAGCAGGAACTATTTGGGTGGTGGATCATTCTCAGCATTGCAGTGACACTGACTTGTTGGTGGCTGCTGGAGTTTTTATACACCTCAGTGTCACTGCTGGACTGAAAAAAGTCCACCAACCAAAAATATGCAGCCTCCAGCATCATGGCTCGATTGGAGCTTGTCATTCATGTGTGTTAGTTTCTGCATGCTTGCTTAAATTCTCACTTCTGGACTAGAAACTGTTCTAACTTGATGTGTTCAGATTTTTTATTAATGTTACTTATATGTGTGTATATGACTTTCTGCTACTTATTTCTAACAAGCTGTAAATGGTGCTCGTAAGTGTATGTGCCTGTTCTACTGTAAGTAGTACTAATTTGTTTGCCCCCAAACTTCCTGTATGTTTTTTATAACCTATAGCTATATTAACTGGTTTCATTCACTTGTTGAATCTCTGCTTCATCTGGCTGATCTGCCGTGTTGTTTGTAATGTCTATAAAAGCATTTTCAGCTTCCATCAAACAATAGTATCAGGTCCATCATACTGTCCTGTTAAGCATTATGGCTTTCCCCTAAATAGGGCCATAATGGATATTACTGTATTTTCTATAATTATGGTAAATTTTCATAAATTAAAAATGCGGCGGCATTAGAGGTGCTGTGTAGATGGCAGCATTCCATTTGTGTTTTCAGCATTTACGTATCACTTGCATTCAGTTTTCTTTGAATATACCCTTTGTATTTACTTTAGAGTAGCATCAAAAGACTATAGCTGAATCCCATTTCAGGGGCTGCTTCCTTCAGAGGATGCATTTGAAGATCTATTGCGTCATAGCGGCGCGTCTAGGCTGTCCCATTTCGAAGGCTCTTTCATATGCGGCCGACACATGCGGCCTTCCTTTCCCTGATAACGAAGGATACAACAGATATATTCTTCTCGACCTAACATATCCCAAGGTGCATTGCGTGAGAGGGGAACTTAGGGATATCGGAACGGTTGGCTGAGGAATATACATTGTTTAAATGTAAGGATTTTAAAACTTGAATAGCTAAATGTTAAAAAGCAACAGAGACCTTTATTAAACTGCGGGAGGAAAATGAATGTCAGCGCCTGTGGTGAAGCATCTGCTCCTCCAATAATTGAACAACCAAAAACAGCATAAAAATTTAACTCGAAATTTCTGGCTCCAGTTTTATAAGGTTTATAGCTGTTTTGTGATGGGAGGGAATAGCGCTGAAGAGTGAGGACGGGAACAGTGGTTCTGTGACACAAACAGGAAGTACAAGGCAGAGTAGACCGTCTCATTTCGGTTCGGCCATCGCCACGGTCTACACAGCCTTCCAAGGACACACCTTTATAGACTGCGCCTTTCGAAGGATGCAGCCCCTGAAATGGGATTCAGTCTGTTTGACTATGGTACTGTCCCCTCAATATCCATTTCAGTCAACAGTTGTTAATGGCACATACCTGTGGTTTGGTGCTCTTTGGTGTCAAGAAAATTATTCCGTGACATTTTCTCTGGCCTTACTAGCAGATCTTTGAACTCCCTGTCATTAATAACCTGCCAGATTTGGATTCCTTAAGGAGTGTCTAGGGTGGACAGGATTAGGAATTAGATCATCAGAGGGACAGCACAGGTTGGAAAATTGGGAGACAAAATTCGAGAGGGAAGACTGAGATGGTTTGGACATGTGCAGAGGAGGGATAGTGGATATATTGGTAGGAGGATGTTGGAGATGGAGCAGCCAGGCAAGAGACGGAGAGGAAGACCAAAGAGGAGTTATATGGTTGTGGTGAATGAAGATATGCAGGGAGTTGGGGTGAGAGTAGAGGATGTGGAGGACAGGGTGAGGTGGAAACGTTTAACTCGCTGTGGTGACCCCTGATAAAGGGAGAAGCCGAAAAAAAAGAAGAAGAAGAAATGTGGCGACTATTGTAACAAATAGTAAGAATAATCACTTTTTTTGTTCGCTGCTTTCAAAAAATGTTAATGAAATCGAGTTTTATATGAAGAGGAGGCAGAAGTATCTTTTTTGGGTTGATAGGTTGTTGTCAGTTTGAGTTGTTTTTGACAGTTCCGAAAGATGGAGATTTTTGTATCTGGTTACAGCAAACCCCATCCTTTCAATCTTGATCCAAGTCCCTGATCAGGTCACTTCATTCTGGTTGCATTATCAGATAAAAATAACCATGCATAAAGGGTTCAAAGCCTGAATCAGTGTTGCTTGTCACAATATGTGTTGGTGCATCTGCATCTGCCTCATCTAGTCTCCATGTCTCTGATGACTTTGGTACTGGCAAACTGTCATTATGTGGCACTGGTCTCATGGCGGAATGCAGATTCCTGTATTACGTAATATTTTATATACATTGGTCAGGCAGAGGTAAATGCAACGGCATTGGCTTCGGAGTACCTCTGAGCCAAGCTTTTAGGTGATTAGCACAGAGTTTATACTGGTCACCAATATTACATCTGAGGTAATATCTAACATTTGCATAGTTCCTACACTGAGTGCATGCCCAGGATTGACCAGAATAACTGGCAACATACTAGTAGACTTAGAATATGATGGGAAATCACAAAAATAGGTTATATCTGTAAATTGGTACACAATTGGAAAATGTTAAGGTGATTTTCATGACTAGCAGTGCAAAATCCATTACAGACACCCTTATCTAGAGATACTTACAGTTGGTACTTACAATCCAAGCAATTGTACGTTGAGGGCTGTGGTCAAGGACCCAACAGTGGCAGCTTGGCAGAAGTGGAATTTGAACCCTGGACCGTCTAGTCCGTAGTCCATACCTTACTCCAACATTGTTCAGGAAGCAAAATTGTCCAGTTCATTTGATAGAGGTTCAGTGCTGATGTATGTATCTTTGGGCTTCTCTTAATAGCCACTTTTGCATCATGCAACACAAACACGGTAATGAAAAATGTAAGTAAAATACATTGTTTTTTGTCTTTAAAATCATTATAGGTATTGGTGGCAGTTTTTCATATGTTATCGGTTGCGCATTACATTTTATTTGATGGCAATATTTTCAGATTTTATCAGACTTTATACAGTAGTTCATAAAATGGCATGTCCCGGCATTTATTTAGAGAGTTTATCACTGCATATTTCCACAAATATGATGCCCATATAAGGGAGATTAGATAGCAAATTTGTTAGGCTCATCATGTCTTATGTATTTTATGGGACATAATCTGTTTATGATTACTGACTAGCCAAGTAAGCCAGCTCTGTCATTTTTATCCTATAATCAGATAATCTGGCACCTTTGAACCAGCTCTCAGCTGTTACTGTGGGCTTTATAGCAGGGCTGGGCTGGAAAGAGCTCCAATTTCTGAATGACAGCGAATGTCACCTCTGTTGTTTTGGCAGTTGTTGGGAGATTATTTACTTGTGTGTGGAAATTAGGCAGTTTGAATTGGGGGTTAAAACCTGTCAAATCTTGTCAGTCCTCAAGAGGGCATCATTCTGCCAGGATTACGTTTTCTTGATGACACTGTACATAGGTGGTTACATTCCATTTATAAATGTAACGTTTCTTAATGTTGGAAAAAGTCAAAAGATAGTGCACTAACTGGAACACAGTAACAGCCCAGTTTTATATTTGTTTGAGATGTTTCAACATTTACAGTGGGGTAAAAAAGTATTTAGTCAGCCACTGATTGTGCAAGTTCTCCTACTTAGAAAGATGAGAGAGGTCTGTAATTTTCATCATAGGTACACAACTATGAGAGACAAAATGAAAAAAGAATTTTCAAAGAATTTAATTGTAAATCATGGTGGAAAATAAGTATTTGGTCACCCACAAACAAGCAAGATTTCTGGCTCTCACAGACCTGTATATTCTTCTTTAAGAAGCTCTTCTGTCCTCCACTCGTTACCTGTATTAATGGCACCTGTTTGACGACCGTATCCGTATAAAAGACACCTGTCCACAGCCTCAAACAGTCAGACTCCAAACTCAACCATGGCCAAGACCAAAGAGCTGTCAAAGGACACCAGGAAGAAAATTGTAGACCTGCACCAGGCTGGGAAGAGTGAATCTACAATAGGCAAGCAGGTTGGTGTGACTAAATCACCTGTGGGAGCAATTGTAAGAAAATGGAAAACGTACAAGACCATTGATAATCTCCCTCAATCTGGGGCTCCACGTAAGATCTCATCCCATGAGAACGGTGAGCAAAAATCCCAGAACTACAGGGAGGGATCTGATGAATGACCTGCAGAGAGCTGGGACCAAAGTAACAAAGACTACATGTTATGTTACATGCTAATTTGCAAAGTATTGAGTTAAACTTTTGTTATTGACCAAATACTTATTTTCCACCATGATTTACAATTAAATTATTTAAAAATCCTACAGTGGGATTTCATGGATTTTTTTTTCTCATTTTGTCTCTCATAGTTGAAGTGTACCTATAATAAAAATTACAGACCTCTCTCATCTTTCTAAGTCGGAGAACTTGCACAATCAGTGGCTGACTAAATACTTTTTTTGCCCCACTGTATGTAGCAGATGCCCTTATCCAGAGCCATTTACAGAACACAACCCAACTAAATCCTGTTAGGACTAGTCACAAACAGTCAAAAGCTGCTTTTTAAAATATGTTTATATTTATATTATTTTTAATAATTTCTTTAGTATGTAAGAGCATTTTCACATATTCTTCACATAAGTGCTGAGTCAAGAGATGAGTCTTTAGTTTCCCGTGATAAAGACCAGATCTTACATCTGCCTCATTGTGATTTGTCCTATGCAGAAGGTCAGTTTTGATAATGATGCATGTACAGCAGGAACTACATTATTAGTTAATTGGTATGACCAGAAATGGTTTATCATACCTGAATATTTTTATTATATGCTGTAATCATGCAGATTAAATGTTTATTATATGCTAGACAATCCTGATTTTAATAACATTTTAATTACACAGATAACTTTCTGTGCATGCAGGCTTTTTTTAAAATACTAAGGCACACTGTACGACTTGGGATGAACAGAGTTGCTTGAAAAACCATCTTTCCGGACGAATCTTAGCTAATACCTCATCATATTTTCACATATCCCAACAGTGGATAAACAGAGCCCAGTTACTGACCAGGTTATTAGCTGTTTCAGTCAGGTGCGAGTGGGTGCTCTGTATTTAAAGAATGGGGAACTATCAGAGTTTGGTTCTCATAAGACGTTTGTGGAAGCGTATTCAGGCTGCAAAAGGTTACAAAACCATCTCCAAAGCTTTCATACAGACTGTGTACAAATGGAGGAAAGTCAGGACCATTGATGCCCTCCCCAGGAGAGGTCAACAAACAAAAGTTCACTCCAAGAGCAAGGCATGTAATATTCTGTGAGGTCACATAGGAACCCAGGGTAACTTCTAAGCAACACTGAAGGACAGTGGTGTGCATGGTAGGGTTTCAGGGAGAAAGCCACTGCTCTCCAAAATGAACATTGCTGCTCATTTGCAGTTTGCTAAAGATCATGTAGACCAGCCAGAATGCTACTGGAACAACGTTTTGTGGATGGATAAGAGAGAACATTTTTGTCTAAATGAGACGTGTTAAGTCTGGAGAAAGGAAGCACTGCATTCAAGCACAATAACCTTATTAGACTTGTGAAACATGGTGGTGGTAGAATCATGGGTTGGACCTGTTGTGCTGCATCTGGGCCAAGATGGTTGTCGTCATTGATAGAACAATGAATTCTGAATTATATTTGCAATTTATTAAAGAAAATGTCAGGGTAGCTGTCTGAGAACTGCATCACAAGAGAATTTTCCTCAACAAATAAATGGTCAAGTCTAATTTTAAAGTTTCTATTTTAATTTGTCTACTTTTAGGGCTTCATCTATGTTTAGTGTGAAAATCGAATTACGTTTTAGAATATGTTTATGCAGAAATATAGAAAAAAAGAGTTCACAAACTAGGAGTGGGCACTATAACAATATTTTATTGTGTCATGATATATTTTGTTATCGTCATAGACGATATGCTTTTCTGAGCATATCAAGAATGTCGTCAGTGCTTATTGAACACTGACCATGTTCCATTATAAAAAGTATAAGAAGTCCTTTTTAATTGGATGGAGTGCAGCACATTTTGAATAAAAATCACTTTACGAAATATGGGATAATGTCTGAATGGTGGCTTTAAGAATCTGTCTCTACTGATGCATTTTGTCTGTGATCACATGTACGTGAAGATGTCTTTAAATATTGTGACATAATATTTTTACCGTATCGCCAACCTCTGCCAAAAGCATTCAAGCACCACTGCACTTCACTTTTAGGGCCATTAGGCTAACCTCTTGTGGTAAAGTAATATAGTAATAAGAATATATCTTCAGTCACGAAGACCTTAAACTCAGGTTGTGTGCTGTTACACATTAAAATCCTGTCACACACTGCAGGGATAGTGCAGGGGTAGGGACTTGGTAATGTGGTAGTTTGTGTTACTGTGTTACTTTAAACACAGTGTACACTTACTGGCCATAGTATTAGATATACTACATTGCTGGTACAGCTTATTGGTGTATGGATAAAATCAATATGTGACTGGATAACTCCATAAATCCTACATTTGTCCTTCAGGTTTGTTTTGGAAGTCCACAACGGTCCAGCCCATATGCAGTAATTGACAAAAAAAACCCCACACTACTTTTGGGCTACTTTTGGGTAGTTTACCTCTTGGTGAGAGCTCGTTGACTGCTAGACTTGCCGCTACGATGCCCTCGAAAACATGTTGTCCAGCTGACAGACTTTGAAAAAGTTTGCACCATTGGACTGACCTAAGCAGAGTGGACATTTCGCCGAAATTGCCCACCATCTAGGCTGTTTAGACCCAGCTGTTAGGAGGTGTTGGGAGCAGTGGTTCTGTGAGGGTATGCATACATGGTGAACAGGCTCCAGACAGACCACCAGTAGAGAGGATTTTTTGATCTGCGGACAAGCACAAGCAGTTTCCAGTTTCGTTGTCCACCATCCAGACACAGGTGGCCCTTTCACTACACACCACTGTCTCTGCCAGGACCATTTCCAGGTGCTCAGCAGAAGGAAACTAGTTTCCATGGCACCCATTACGTGTCCTGCTATTGACAGCCAGCAACCATCACCTTTATTTGCAGTTGTGTCGTGAACGAGAAACCTGGATTTTTCCCAAATAAACTTCTCCACTAATATTGTAATAACTTCCATATATCATCATTCCATTCATACATATAAAGTTTCATTTGATTCCCACAACTCATTCTTGGTGAGTAATTTTTTTGTCAATGAGTGTATGTAAGACCATCAGTCATCTTACACACGCTCTTACCCAAGAAGCCTCTTCCCCAGAGGAAGTCTTGAGTTGACATTCACCATGTGGTGGAGCTTCTAGTTCACACCATGACGCTGGAAAACTTGACTGGACTCGTTTGGGCCTTCGAGCGAAAGAGAAACAGACAAGGGAGGGTAAGAGGGAGTAGCTTCTATATTACAGACTAGGCTTCCTTCTCGCCGCAGCTGAGCTGTTCGAGTGCGCCCATGCTTGCTCTGTTGCCTGAATTAGAGACATGAACGCGGTGCTGAGGGCACACGAGCTGACTGGCACAATGCTGAGCCTTATGAGGAACGACTGTGAGCTCAAGGCTCACCTGGTGATGCTTATGTGCTGTATGGGTCAGTAGCTCTCCTCCACTTCTTGCTTTCGCTTCTTCTTTGCTGCCTGTAAAAGCTGTATATGTGCGTGAGAGTTCCTTTAGTTCTCTCTGCAATGATAATGGAATGAACTTTGGAAAGCTTGAGATTGTGAATGTCTTTGATAAAGAGGATGAGCAATTCCATCTTCTGCTGCTGTTGCAGTTTCTTCTAAGGGTGGATGGGAATTTATGGATCAGTAAATATTTCTTGTTCATAACATTGCCTTAGATAACTTTTATTTCTATCGTGTTGTCTAAGGGTGATTGCCTGTGTCGCACATACAGTATATTGCTATGCTTTAATGTTTAAAGTTCATCCCTAGGAGCCGCTACTGGTACAGAGCACACCTGATCAGTCAACGCACGAGGCTGATGTTGATATTTCTGATAGTGGTGACGTGCGTAAAGACAGGTTGAGTACAGACGGCTCCTTTCGGTGACACGGTGCAGAATGCGGCATTTATATTCGCAGTGATGTCAAGCAAATGTTGCTCTATTTCCATTCAGTATAAACTGGAAAAGTTCTGTGTGGGTGTGTGCAGGGCTGTTGTCATGGGTACAGGAAACAGAAAATACTGTGGTTAGGAGGAGCATGTAATGGAACCAGTGTCTTTAGGAGATCAAGTCCTTACAATATAAGCATTCAGTAATTATCTCTCCTCTCAGACCATGGGAAAACGTGGTGTAGTGCAAGTGCTGCTGAGATTTATAGGTTGGAAATCATTTTTGCAGCAAGATAACTGATGGTTCAGAGGTTAAAATACTGGACTACAGAGCAGAAGGTCCTGGGTTCAAGCTCCATCTTAGCCAAGCTACCACTGTTAGATCTTTGAGCAAGATTCTTAAGTCAAAGTGGCTTGGATTGTAAGATTGTATTAGATGCAAGTCGCTCTGGATAAGTCTGCTAAGTGATTAAATACAAGTAAATAAGGTATACACTCACCAGCCACTTTGTTAATGCAAATATCTAATCAGCCAATCACATGGCAGCGACATGGTCAAGATGACCTGCTGAAGTTCAAACATCAGAATGTGGAAGAAAGGTGATTTAAGTGACTTTGAACATGGTATGGTTATTGGTGCTAGATGGACTGGAGTATTACAGACATTGCTGATCTACTGGGATTTTCATGCACAGTTATCTCTAGAGTTTACAGAGAATGGTCCGAAAAAGAGAAAATGTCAAGTAAGCAGCAGTTCTCTGGGTGAAAATGCCTTGTTGATCCTGGAGATCAGAGGAGAATGGACAGACTGGTTTGAACTGATAGAAAGGCAACGGTAACTCATAACCACTCGTTACAACCGATGTATGCAGCAGAGCATCTCTGGATGAACAACACCAGTCCATCCCTTTATGACCACAGTGTAGCATCTTTTGATGGCTACTTCCAGCAGGATAATGCGTCATGTCACAGAGCTCAGGTCATCTCAAACTGGGTTCACTGTACACAAATGGGCACCAGAGTCACCAGATCTCAATCCAGTAGGTCACCTTTGGGATGGGGTGGAACAGGAGATTCCCATCATGGATGTGCAGCTGACATATCTGCAGCAACTGCGTCATGCTATAACATCAATATGGATCAAAATCTCTGAGGAATGTGTCTAGCACCTTGTTGAATCTATGTAATGAAGAATTAAGGCAATGGGGTTCCACACGGTACTGGCAGTGTTTACCTAATGAAGTGGCCGGTGAGTGTATCTACGTTGCGTTTGGTCTCAGGTCTTCTTGAAATGAAACAAAATGTATGATTTTTGGGGCAGTGTGTAATCCATTGAAGTAGCTTAAATAACAAAATACTAATGAATGACTAAGTTCATGGGATGTTCTTACAGTTTCAGGATACACCAATCCCAACTTAATCCAGTTTGTCTTATGATGCACTCACAATACCGGTTAATACAATACAAGCATTTACATGGCATTTCTCACTGGGGACCTGTGAAATGTTCATCACTGAGTTAACCTCACTGTTAACACACCAATGTTTCTCCTTGACAATGTGCAATAGGTTGGATTCCAACACTTACTTATTATTTTTTTCTTTTCACAGATGAAAGGGACAGAGTACAGAAAAAGACATTTACTAAATGGATCAACCAGCATCTTCTCAAGGTAAGCCATATGACGTGATGAAATATAGATACGTCACACAAATCGATGTAAAACATTGGTCGTATAATGTTTCTGGAGTTGATACCATGATACCATCCGGCCAACATGGTAGCTGTTGGTCTGTTGGTGCACAAACTGCACATATCTGCACTTACCAGTGAGCATTTCTTTTCAAAACACTTCATTTTACATGTTTTTATCTTCAATATCAGACTTTCACACAGTCTCACATGCCCCATCAACCAATGCCTCCATGTTGTCTGTCCCACAGTCTGCTATTTAAACCCCCTGTCTAAAGTGGTCAGTAGTGTTGCACGATATATCGATACTGGAAAAGTATCGCGATACCTTGCCATTAAAAACGGGAGGATAGCTTATTTTATTAGTACCGGTACTTTTTAAAAATGACTGTTTTGAAATCAGGGCTTTGTCTGTAGTTGCATCAATGTGCCCCACGGTGGCAGTATGTGTGGGCAGCGCATTTACATTTACATTTACATTTACAGCATTTAGCAGACGCCCTTATCCAGAGCAACTTACAATTGGTACAATCTTACAATCCAAGCAATTGTGGGTTAAGGGTCTTGCTCAAGGACCCAACAGTGGCAGCTTGGCAGAGGTGGGATTTGAACCCTGGACCTTGTGGACCAGAGTCCAGTACCTTATCCACTGGGCTACCACAGTCCCTTAAGTCCCTGAAGCAGAAGAGAAATCGGAGAGCTGATAATACCAGCGCTTCCCTACCGTTCATGGCTTGTAGTGAAAGTACACACAAGAAGTACATTGATCTGCAAAAACATAAAAAAATTCTGGTCCGTATCAATGTCCCCATGAATGCCTGGACCCAGGATTTCCCAGCAAAACATTACCCAGAGTGTCACACCCCACCCACTGGCTTGTCCTGCTCATTCTGTGCATCCTGGTGACATCATTTCCCAGATCAATGGTGCACATGTTCCTGACTGTCCACTGGTAGAAAAGAAAACTGGGCTTGTCGGACCAGTTTACCTACTTCCATTGCTCCATGGTCCAGTTCTGACACTTGTGTGCACACTGTAGGTGCTTTTAATGGTGGACAGACCTGTCGGTACGCTGACAGGTCTGCGACTAAACGGCTCCATGCTCAGCAGTTGCTGTGATGTGTCACATTCCTCCATTAACTAGTGGTAAACATTTCTGTAGCTCTTCTGTCCATTTAGACCGGACATCAGTGAGCCTTGGGTGCCAACATCCTGTCGCCGGTTCAGAGTTTGTCCCTCTTTGGACCACTGTCAGTAGGTACTCATAAAATGATGCGGTCACTACATGATTATGATGCATGATTACATTACTTGATTGAAGGGTTTTGTTCATCATGTAACAGACTGAAACCTGTGTGTGTAGCTGGATGCAGTGATGACATTGTGAATTAGCATTCCTTCTGGCTTGAGCAGCAGAGTTACACAGGAATGTATGGTGCTTACCAAGCAATTAAGTTTAGCAATTAAGAAAGTACCTGAAATACCGCATGTTATTCATATCATTACTTCAAAGAGGTTAGATGACACATACAACTTTACAGATGTACATGGACACTGTGATGTAAACATGTTTATTGAGACCCCATCCCAGGTCACAGTCTATCCCCTGCAAGTACAGTCGTATGAAAAAGTTTGGGCACCCCTGATAATTTTCATGATTTTAGTTTATAAATCATTGGTTGTTCAGATCAGCAACTTGAG